>SNQJ01S0018609.1:101036-130795 GCA_010110895.2 Picea sitchensis | reverse complement strand
TTTGTATAGACTTTATATCATTAAATCAAAATAATGGTGAAAAAATAAAACTAAAAAAGGATGGTAAAGATTTTACTTACATTAATGAGATGATGAGATCTATGTCTAGATGCTTGGGATTCTGTACAAGATTACTTGACCCAATATTTTATTGTGCCCATTTTGGTTGCATTACAACCATAAAAAAATGTACCAAATGCAACATACTTAATGCACAATCAACATGATTGTAAGAACAATATCCAGAAAGAACAACACAATGGCTAGATAACCCAATTTGAGGTCAAGAGAACACTTGGGAGAGAGTGGAGTACATAAATATCGACCTTGGAGCATTTGGAGAACCTTTTGAACCTTCATTACTTCATCGACATTGTATGGAAAGTTAGGTAGGGGACTATGCAAATGAAATGGCTTGCAAATATGGAGTGCACCAAATTAGGGTCAGAAGTGCAAAAAAACACTAGTTGTTAAGCATGTCTAAGAAATTTGATTACCTTAATTTTTTTCATGTGATATTGACATATGTTGGAATAAATAATTCTTACTTATCTAATATGTTTTCTAATGTATTGAGAGGTAGAGCTAATCTCTTCCTGAGTTGTGTGATCCTATTCTTAAGAGGTTGTTAGAGAGTTGGATTGGTGAGATCCTTGTTTGGTGTGTGGTTGAGAGAATACCTCAACCTCTCCAATTATCTTTAGAATAAGTTAGATATGATAACAACCCTGCATCAGGACTGGGCGTGACTCCCTCATAGGAGTGCCCAGGATAATGGGGAGAGTAGAGTAGTTGTTTTTTATATATTGATTATCCGTCTCGGAATCAATTTTCCTTAAATTTATCAAAAGTTAGAGTTACATCAGTGGAACAAAACCCTCATCAAGGAATTGTGCACGCTCACTCCAGGGTCAAAGGACCTTTACTTTCCTATGTTATATTCCCAGCCATTCTTTACACACTGTGTTGCATGCTTTTGGAAACAGAGATTGTCTTACTGGCGAAATCTACAGTATACCGTTGTGCGGTTCTTTTGTACATTTGTTTGTGCCATTATGTTTGGTACTATCTTTTGGCATACTGTTAATAAGACGACTTGGCAAGCCGATATATTCAACGTGATGGGTTCAATGTACACGGCAGTATTATTCACCGGAGTAAACAATTCATCCTTGTGTGTTTGATTCTGAAGTGGTAGCTTGAAGCCTCGGCCATGTCCAGTGGATGTTAAATAAAGGAAATTTCCCTCTGTTTCATTTTTAAGGATTTGGCTTCAAATTTATTGAGTGATCCTTTGTGTGAACAAGATTCTCATGGAGGACTGTAGAAAAAAGACAAGCATTCGATTATAAAGACATTATGTTCATTCCTTGCCACGTTTAAGCTTTCAGGCTTGAGTTACAATATGAAATCCAGAATCACGTAAGATTTAAAGGGTCTGCGATCTGAGACTGGGATTGTGCCAGATACCAAGGAGGTTGCGATTTGAGATATAATAGTTGTGACAAAGCACAGATCGCAATCACACGTTTGTATTCTATCCTCCTGGAGCGAAATCAACCCAGGAATTACGTGGTCGACATGGCTATGCGTTACTACCTTTTCTTCTTTTTGGAAGTGTAGATCGAGGTCATGGGATCGACTACGCCCTTGTGCTCATTGGTCATTCCCACAAAAGGATTGGTGAATGGACTAGGTAGATTGCGTCATAATGAATGTTGTTGGTGATAATTCAATTGAAATTTTGCTACCTTTGGAGGACATGCCAGAGCCGCATGGTGGAAGAGGAGACATTGAAAAGGTATGAGGAGGCGCTTGGTCCACTACTTGGAGGTGTTAAAGCTAAGTGAGGTGTACGTGCTCATTCCGTTGAACTCACACTGAGTTGATTGTAAGAAGTGAGATTGAGTTGTGATATTTTTGCTTTTTGTTTGAAGGTGTGCATAGTTCTGTCATTTGATTTATTTGAAATTGAGTCACACATGTAAATAAAAGCAATTCTATGCAGTGGTCTTAGAGAATACTTAAGTATGTACCTGGTATAAGTTATGTACCTAGTCATTGTAAACTCTCCTAATGTGAAAAGTTCATGGTGATCTAAAAACCACTATGTAAAGCAGGGTTACACGTAATCCACTAAAACGTGGTGCATGGTTGAGGATAATAAGAGAAAACTCAGAACATGGTTACAGGTAATCCGAGAAAATTCGGTGCATGGTTGAGGGTAATCCGAGAAAACCCAGAGCATGGTTATGGGTAAGACGAAAAAAACCCAGGTTGATGATGATGTGATGAAGGGGGATGCATGAGGAAGAATGCTTGAATGAACCATGTATTTGAAAAGGATTCCTAGAGAACTGGCGGTTAGAGCGGTTGATGACCCATGTATTCTGGTAGATGGATTTCGTTTTATATGGACGTCAATAATCAAATGCAAGACAAGAGGAAGGAGAGGAAGATATGAGCACATAGATATTTAGATAAGTAGTCATTAAGAGAGAGTGTTGGAATATATAATTCCTACTTATCTAATATTATTTCTAATCTATTCAGAGGTAGAGCTAATATCTATGTGAGTTGTGTGATCCTATTCTTAAGAGGTTGTTAGAGAGTTGGATTGGTGAGATCCTTGTTTGGTGTGTGGTTGAGAGAATATCTCAATCTCTCCAATTATCTTTAGAATAAGTTAGATCTGATAACAACATGTACACTCTATATAATAGAGTCCAATGTATTGATATTGTATGTAATTGAATATTTGTCCATATCACTCTACTCTCCCATTTTCTCAACATAGAGCAAATAATTTAGATATAGAGATAATTTTTTATCAAACAATGCTAATATAGAGTAAAACATTTAGATATGGAGTCAATTCTAAGGAAGGGGTGAATAATAATGATAAGTGACAACTCTACAGGTGAAAGTTTCCTTAAATCACATAGGCTAATACTTCACTTTCTTCCTATTTCGTAATTTAATATGATAATCTATTTTTTGTATTTTTAATTGAATATATATATATATATATAAGTGAAGATGATCAATTTTGCAACTAATCCTTTAGTTTGATGAATTCAAAAATTAAATAGATGACAATAATGACATCATCTTTTTAAAGTGGCTTGTATATGACAGCGAAACAAAGTAAAAATAGGTATATACCCATCAAATTTAACCCCTTATCGATAGACTCCCTTTTATTTGTTGTGTACATTTATCCAAAGATTATGCCTTATCGATAGACTCCCTTTTATTTTGTTGTGTACATTTATCCAAATATTATGCTCTAGCTATGCACAATTGTAATATAGATTCCAAGTGTCTTGCCCAACAAACCCAACCTTAGTCACTCCAAATGTAATTAAAAGTTTAGTTTTTTTTAAAACATTTTTTTAAGAACTCTATTAATGGCTCATGATTATGTTGATTTATGGTCAATGTCTTGCCCAACAAACCCAACCTTCGTCACTCCAAATGTAATTAAAAGTTTAGTTTTTTTTAAAACATTTTTTTAAGAACTCTATTAATGGCTCATGATTATGTTGATTTATGGTCAATAAGTTGTCAACATTCTTCTTTATTTTATCTTTCTAGTTCTTGTAGGTGTATAGGGAAAGATTGAAGACTATTAATTATGAAATTTTATTAATATTTGTTTTTATCTTCTTTATATTTGTAATTTGTTTTATATTTGTAATTTGTTTTTAGTAAATGTAAAATGTGATTTTCATTCTAAAATGGAATAGAAAATTGTGATTTTTTCTTGGAAATATAGGTGTATATCAACCAAATTTTATTTGAGAACATAATTGCAGTCAAGTTTTACTATATAACATATGTCGGAGTTTAAAAACATCTCAACGTTTCGATTGGACACTCCACCCATCATCAATATTCCCAATGATAGGTGGAGTGTTGGTACAAAACCTAAAAAATTATGAATTAGAGAATAATAATGCTATGAGTAGCATTGTTAGTGATTAATCATTAACATGTAGTTAGTGATAATAAAAGAAGAAGATATGGTCAAAATTTAACCATTCCCATTTTTTATTAGGTTTTCCTATAATAACAAGTGTTGTGTGGCAGCTTAGTCCCTGCCAAGTAGATTTGGGAATGGAGATGATAGTTGACAACTTATAATTATTCATGATGATGATTTTTGGAATATGGGGAGAGACATGAATATTGTTAAAAAAATAGAAATTAACAGTATGGCAAGTAAAGGGTAATTAGAATAGATGGTTAACAATAAGGAAATGAAAGTTGAAATATGTAAAATTAAATGAAAAACAAAAAACAAAAAACAAAAAATACAAAAAAGTTATGTTCAATTCTTTTTTAGAAATGAAATGATAAGAAAATTGTAAATATTAAAAGCTATATTGAAATTACATTGAATAGTAATTGAAGATATAACTTATATCTTACTTTACAATTATTGAAAAAGAATCTACTTAGGAATAGATGGTAGGAACAAAGCAATTACTATGAAATTGAATCTTCTCATAAAGTAATATGAAACATAACATGTGAGGAAGATATCTGATAATATAATCTGATGTAAATAACGGTTTAATGTGTTTTAATGGGAGATGTTCTCAAGCTATTCGCTTATTAATTAGTAATCAAAGCATAATTAATCTGCATTGGGAAGGGCGCGAAGGTGGCGGAGATGGAAGTGAGCAATAAATGGTTTGAAACTTTTAAAGCTTGCAAGTTCAAGGAGTGTGGGGTGGAATTGTAGATCATGAAAGTTTTGGGTGCAAGATGTATATCACGGAACACAGGAAATGAGATTTCGATAACGCCAACCCAGGAACCCGTGGCTATAAAATTGGCTAAGTATGGAAAGGAAGGGTGGTCGTTCAGACTCCCATAAATCATAGTTTAATGCATATTAATGGGAGATGTCCTCGAGGTTTTTGCGTAAATCGTGGTTTAATGCATTTTATTGGGACATGTCCTCGAGGTTTTCGCTTATTAATGCCAATCAGTTCGAACTTGTGTGGTGATTTTTCACTAAACAACATATAATTAATGTGCATTGGGAAGGGCACAAAGGTGGCGGGGATGGAAGGGAGTGATAAATGCTTTGAAATTGTTTTTGAAACCAGGTAGAGTGAAGCTTGCGAGTTCGACTGCAGGGTGGAATTGTAGAGCACAGAAGTTTTGGGTGCAAGATGTATATCACGGAACATGGGGAATGAGAGTTCGATAGTGCCAAGCTGAGAACTCGGGGCCATAAAATTGGATAAGTATGGAAAGGAAGGGCGATCAGTTGGGCTCCCATAAATCGTGGTTTAATGCGTATTAATGTGATATGTCCTCGAGGTTTTCTCTTATTAATGCCAATTTTTCTGAACATGTGTGTTGAGTTGTCACTAGTAAAAGCATAATCAATGTGCATTAGGAAGGGTGCGAAGGTAGCAGGGATGGAAGGGAGCAATAAATGTTTTGAAAGATTTGTGAACCCAAGTAGAGTGAAACTTGTGATTTGGAGGAAATGTAGAGCACAAAAGTTTTTGGTGCAAGATGTATATCACAGAATTGTAGATGACGGAAGTTTTGGGTGCAAGATTTATAATAGTGCCAACCCGGGGACCGATGACCATAAAGTTGGCTAAGTATGGAATTGTAGATCACGAAAGTTTTGGGTGCAAGATGTATATCAAGGAACACGAGGAGTGAGAGTTTGGAGTGAGAGTTTGGTTGAGAGTTTGGTGYATATCAAGGAACMCGAGGAGTGAGAACCAGTGGCCATAGAATTGGATAGGTATGAAAACCAATGTTAGCCGATCAAACTCTTGTAAATCATGGTTGAATGCATTTTTTGCTTATTAATGCCAATAAGAGAACCTGTGTGTCGAGTTATTGCTAGTAAAATCGTAATGAATGTGCATTGTGAAGGGCAGGAATGTGGTGGGGATTGAAGAGAGCGATAAATGGTTTGAAACTTTTGTGAACCTGGGTATAGTGAATCTTGCGAGTTAGTTTGGGGTCGAATTGTAAATCACATAAGTGTTGGGTGAAAAATGTATATCACGGAAGTGTTTGGTGCAAGATGTATATCATGAAACACGAGGCATAAGAATTTGATAGTGCTAAGTCGGGACCTTGCGGTTAGATAATTGTCTAAGTGTTGAAAGGGACGACGAACGATAGGGGTCATGATGTGATGATATAGATGGGGATGAGGATCTGGTAGTCTGCTAACCCGAGAACCCGTGACCAATCCAGGAGCTCGAGAAAGTCATGTTCAAGTTTAAAGAGATTTTGTTTATATTTATTTAAAATGTATTCATATTAATGTATCTTTATAGATTATTTGTGGTCCAAATGTAAACCATGTTCCAATTTGAAGGGTGTTTTTGGCTTGCAAATTTTGCTCAAACCCATAAGCAATAGACAAAAAATATATGACTTAACATTTTGTATATGGAAGCATATTCTAAAATATAGGAAGCTACAATATATGCACAATATTAAACAGGAACATGATCCCAACATGAACAGGGAAATGCATCCATGGGAACTCTAGACTGTGAAATAGTTCATATTGTTAGATTTTCACATTTGCAAGAATATTATGAGTAGGAACTTATTTCTATTCATTCCTTTGAAAGTCAAAATGATAGACCTCAAGCAAATTTCAAGAAGGTTAATAAAATCAAATCAGAATTGTTTGATGGACAAGAGGATAGCCTTGATGCACATAATATGGCTGTCATATTTGAAGATGTTCAAGAATGTATGAATGTTTTTGTTGATATGCATGGAAGAGTAGACAAACCTATTGCTTCCATTTCATTTGAAAATTTTCTCAAAACTGAAGAAATAGAGCAAGAACAACAAACACTTATGAAAGAGGATTGTCTTTTTGTTCTTGTTCATCAAGAAGAAATGGTTTTTCATGGTTTTCAAGATCTCGTGGCCATCCTATTATAGTCATGAATGAAGGATGAATTTGTTTCATTCATAAGCTTAGATTTTGGATTCAATTTTTGTTTTCATCTGCCATCTTTTACATTTCTCTTCCTGCTTAAGAAAAATGTGAGCAGAGGACAACAGGGAAGCCAATTGCTTAATTGGCTACATTGGCACTTTAGAATCACTTGATTGAGTATTCATTTCAAAAATTTTCGAATAGATAGGAGTGTGCAAATAATCTTGTTGGTCAAGCAATTTTTAGTTTAGGTTTTCAACATTGTGTACATTCAGATTGTAGTCGTGTATCTAGCGTTCAGTTTTGAGTTGAGAACAGTGTATAGACTTTTGTTTTTAGTGGATACTGGTGATAGGTCAGAGCATGGTACATACATGTTTTGGGAACAACCCAATGGATTAGGTATCGATTCTATGCATTCTTTTCTACCTCACTGGGAGGATAGCATCCCCGTTGGAGCCAATGTTATCACATGCTATTTTTTATTAATTTTTCCAGAGAATCTTGTCGTTGTGTTATCTTTCCACTCAGATTTTAAAACTTTTTCACCAGCTCTGTCAAGTTCCCATCACCTAAATCCTTCACTTGACTAATCATCCAAAATAGTCATGTCCTCCATGATTCAAATTTGGAGAATATCCCAAACTTATATCTAGCCTTAATGCGTATCTAAATTCCTTGGTCCCATCACTTCATTCATTTTTACCCTTATTATCATATTCCAATTGAAAATTAAAAATATTCCCTTAATTAAGCTTAAGCACCCTTATCCTATCCACAAAGTCACGTGATGAGCCTCATATGCCCAAAGTCCTTATAAAATGGAAAAAAAATTATTATTATTAATATAAATATTTTTATATTAAAATATTTATATTAATATTTAAATAGAAGATTTAATTCATGACCTTAAGTCATGGGCACTAATCTCAATTTTTAATATTGAAAATTCAAAAGGTGGATGGAGGGTGCATATACATTCCAGGGGTTGAAAGTAAACAGAGGTTAATTATTTGAAGTGCTCACGAAATCCAAACCATTGTTTTGGTGTTGGAGCACGTGTTCTTACGTGATGCATTTCTGGGGTAAAAGTGGTGTGGGTTAAAACCACTCCTCCCAAGTTCTGAAATAATATTGCAACCATTTATTATATGGTTTGGTTTCATAAATATGCAACATATTTTCGAGTGAGTTTCAACATATTTTCGAGTGAGTTTCAGGGAATTTCCAATAAATAAAATTGTTCTCATGGTGGAAATTTTTCACAGAGGTAAAAATTAAATTTTACAGAGCATAAAGATTAATGTTTGTTGTTATGGAAAAGAATCATAAAGAAGAAGATGTACCTGAACAAAAGATTTGGAAATTTGTTTATCCAAGGTTTTTACAGAAGTAAAAAGGGAAGATCAAGGGATATTTTCATAATTTACTAAGATGGTTTCCAAGACATGGTTTTCAAAACAACTGGAAACAAACCAGTAAATAGTTTTCACAGTGAAATGGTAAATTGGGCAAAACAAGACATGGTTTTCAAAACCACGGGAAGCAAGCAATAAATGGTTTTTCAAAACCACGAGCATGAATTAAAATATGGAAATTTAATTTTAGAGGATAAAAAATATTTAGGAATTATTTTTATTAAAACATATTGTTCCCAAATATTTAAGGAGAATATGGGTAAATAAAATTAGATTTGAAAAAGAACAAGCGACATTTCAGAGAGAATGTGGCAGTCAATTTCTGCAGCAGTTGAGAATTACAGGACGATTTCCAGGTGAACCATAATGAATTTTTGAAATTCGAAGGAGGTTATTGTCAAGAACGGACCCAAGAACATTACCCTTGTTCAATTTTCACACAGGTGTCATGGATTGGGAGATTCGAAGGAATTTTGGAGCATTATTTTTCAATTTCATGATTTCTTGTTCGAGACATGCTTTTTTGACACGTATTCTGGCCAGTTGGAGACGAATTTCAAAAAACCGAGAGAGGTTTTTCTTTAGAACGATATTATCTACAAAAACCATTCTCGTATTTTACACAGCTATTATGGTTTGATAATTACAGGTGGAATTTTAAAGTCTATTGTTTCTCCTGAAAAGAAGGAGATCATTTAGAACATGTCATATTCTATTTGTAACTGAATCTATTTTTGGAAAGGGGTTGGAGTTCGAAATTGTCAGTTGGAAAGGGCCTTTAGTGCTATATATTTCATTCTAAAAGAGTAGAGAAAGGGGAGACTTTCAACCAGGAAGGAAAAGGGACTGTGTGTAAATTTCTAGGAATGTCCTTATGAATTAATAGAATAGTACAATGTTTTTGATAGCCGAGATTCATCACGATGTATTATTTAGTGTGTTTTCCTCTAGTTTACATTCATTTCACTTATGTTATTTCTTCTAATTATAGCTAGGAGTACATGATTGGAATTCATCCTTGATAGATGCTCCTTTCATATGGTTAATGCAGTTGTCGTGTTTAATGATTACAGGTCCATAATTCACTCTATGTTAAGTGCTCTGTTCATTGTAGTCAGCCTTATGTTATTTCTTCTAAAGTTACAATTGAGAATTTATCTTTGTTTGATTCTCTCATTTGTAATGGGATTTTATCTTTTCTATCTTTCCATCATCTGAATACTATTTATTGCTAAAGGATATGTTTAGTTTTCCTCTGTTCCATCAGGAGTACATTAGTTGTATTAATATTCATAGTATATTTCAGGATTTGACCCCATTGCCCAATGTTTCCCTTTCTCTTGTTTGTCCTACCAACCCTTTTAAAAACTAAAAAAAACTTGTCCTATTGCAGAACCTGACCTCTGTGTGTTAATTGCCAAACCATTTTTAGTATTTTCAATCTTTACATGTTTGAGAGAGCCCTCTATGGTTGGAAGGGTCAGAATCCAACCTAAAGTTGGTTTGTAGGTTACCTTGGAATTTATTTGATGCAGCCCAAAGAAATTAACGAGTGTTAACAGTTAGTTCCCATCGTATGGAAAAGATCCTCAAGAAAGGCCACTCCAGTATCATTGCTCAACTCCATTATATTCAAGCTGTTGAGAAACCCTCTGTGCATCCTGACCTCCAAGCTATCCTTTCCAAACATCAAGCTATTTTTTCCACCCCTCAGGGACTTCCTCCTTCTCGTGGTGTTCATGAGCATTCCATTCCCCTTGTTCCTGGAATTCTTCCTCCCAATGTTCTCCCTTATCGTCACCCCTTCGCCCAAAACAATGAAATTGCAAAAATAGTGCAGGAATTGCTCCAAGTGGGTGTTATCCTCCCCAGTACTAACCCTTATTATTCCCATGTGGTCATGGTACTTAATAAAGAAGGTACTTGGCGCATGTGTCCCAAATTTCTTTCCCTCAATAATCTCACCATCAAGGACAAGTTCCCCATTCCTATCATTGATGATCTCTTAGATGAGTTGAGTGGTGCTCAGTACTTCACTAAACTTGATCTGTGTTCTGGATACCACCATATATGTATGCAAGAAGCTAACATACCTAAGACTTCCTTTCGAACTCACGAGGGTCACTATGAGTTTTTGGTCATGTCCTTTGGCCTGTGTAATCCCCCCTCCACCTTCCAAAGCCTCATGAATAATGTCTTTCATCCCTTTCTCCGTCATTTTTTCTTAGTTTTCTTTGATGATATTCTCATCTATAGTAAAACATGGCAATCTCATCTTTCCCATGTGGATCAAATTCTCCATCTACTCTCACAACACCAAAGTTTCCTCAAACGCTCTAAATGTGCCTTTTGAGCCTCAGAAGTCGAGTACTTGGGTCATATTGTTGGAAAGGATGGTGTCTAGGTGGATCCTAAAAAGATTGAAGCAATGCAGGATTGGACTCGACCCAAGACTATCAAAATCTTGTGTGGTTTTTTGGGTTTAACCGACTATTATCACAAGTTTTTTCAGAATTATTAGAAGATTGTGGCCCCTCTCACTGCTCTTCTTAAAAACAATTATTTCACTTGGAATCTCACACCGGATCAGGATTTTCAAGCTTTGAAGGAAACTATGTGCACTACTCGGGTCTTGGCCCTTCCTAATTTCACAAAAACCTATGTCCTCGAATGTGATGTCTCAAGCAGAGGAATTGGAGTTGTCCTTATGCAAGAAGGCAAACCTTTGGACTTTAATAGAAAACTATTGTCCAAACACCATTTGTTCCAATCAATCTTTGAATGATCTAGGGGATCAAATTTTGCTCAAAATTCAAAGTGCTCAGAATCGCTTCAAATCAAACGAGTGCATAGGCCTCATCGTCACGAACCCAATGCAATTCGAATGGGTTCAAACGAACGTCGGATGAGTGAGATATCTTGTTCTGTTCAATTTGTCAAACAGGGAAAAAACAATTGTTGATTGTACAGTCCGTACAGTTGCTGACGTGGCAGGGCCATACGACACATGGCAGATGCTAAGTTGGAAAGGTCGTACGACACATGGAAGGTGTTGAATTGGTAGTCATGTGGACGAATTAGCATCCGACACATGGCATATTTGTGGCAAATGGGTTGGTGACATGTGGCCCAATCGAGGGTTGCCACGTGTCACCTGGTGAATGGTTAAAATTTGTGGAGTCTGCAGGACTCAACCTCGCGACCTCCAGGCAAGGGTAGAGCTTTGGGAAGGGCCACCTAACCGGCATGCCCACCATTAGTTCTTAACATATATATGGTTTCACATATATTTGAATTTGCATTGTTTTGGTTTGGGCGCGGTCTGGATCGGGGCTAAGCCCCGCCCCCCAGTCACATGTGGATTCCATATGACCACCACCACATGCACGCATTCAAAGCCCCGCACGCCTAGACACATGGTGCTTAACCATATGACTTGGAGTTTAAAACTTAGCCCTTTTTTGCATGGTCATATGACCCATGCGTCCAACGACTTGCAGTTAGGGGGCTAGGTTCCCTAATTGTTCTACAATTGCGTGCGGTTTTTCAGTTATGTGCCTGGTGCTAGGTTTTAGCATGAAAATGAGCGCAGAGGCTAGGTTGGACACACAGAGGTGCAATTTGGTGATCCAGAGACAACAAGTTTGAAGGGGAACTTCCAGGAAGCCTATCTTCTTCAATTTTTGGCCAAATCAAGTGTCGAAAATGCCCATCTAGGGGTTTTTGGATGTTCTGAAGCCATTGCAGCCATCTATTTGGCATTTTGAGCATTGTAAAGAACATATTTTAGCACTTTGAGCAAATAATATAAAAGATCCATTGGAAGCTGGACCAGGAGATGTAGCCCAAGAGAGGGGTGAACTCCTTTATCATTTGTTGTGTTATATGTTTACTGTTCACTGTATTTTGCTGGTTATTATTGCATCTTGAATGTGTAATTTCTATAAAATTTTGTGTTTTGCAAATTGATCCTTTTGCATAAGAACACTTAAATAAAACTTGCAAATATTTTCAAGAATACAAGCCTTTATCATGTTCAGATCAATGAAAATGAAATGTTGGTTATTCTACATGTAGTGGATCTCTGGATCTTTTATCTCCTGGGGAAACGCTTCCAAATTAAGACAGATCATCAAAGCCTCAAGTATTTTTTGGAGCAATGGCCTTCCTCCCAGAGTAACAAAAATGGGTAACTAAGCTCTTTGGTTATGATTATGAGCTCATTTTAAAAAAAGGAAAAGAAAATGTGGTTTCCGATGCTCTTTCTCAAAAATATGAAGATGAAGGGTCCCTTTTTTCCCTCTCCTTCATTGTACCAGATTGGCTCCAAGATGTGCACCAAGAATGGCTACATGATCCTAAAATATTGCATATGATCCAACAATTGAAGACCAACTCTCTAGTTTCCCTCGGGTACTCTTGGCACAATGATGAACTTCGCTACAAAGTTTGTTTGTATTTAGGTCAAAAGTCACAACTTAGATCCACGGTTATTTCTGAGCTTCATGCTACTCCCACATCTAGGCATTCAGGGTTTACTAAAACCTATGACTGGGTAAAAAGTTCTTATTTCTAGGATGGTATGAAAAAGGACGTTCACACTTATATAGCAAACTGTGATTTTTGTCAACGCAACAAAGGCGAAACCATCAAACCTCCTGGCACACACCAACCGCTTCTGATTCCACCCACTATTTGGAGGGACATCTCTATGGATTTTATTGTGGGATTACCTAAATCAAGAAATAAGTTTCTCATCATGGTGGTTGTGGATTGTCTTTCGAAGTATGCTCATTTATGTTCTCTTCAACACCCATTTACAACATCAATTGCGGCTCAACTTTTTATGGATCATATCTTCAAGCTTCATGGCATGCCTCATTCTATTGTTTCTGATCGAGATCCAACTTTCACCAGCAATTTTTGGAAAGAACTATTCAGACTCCAAGGCACCCAATTGCATCTTAGCACCACCTATCACCCCCATATTGATGGTCAAACTGAAGTCGTCAATAAGTGTTTGGAGACTTATTTGAGGTGTTTTGTCTTTGAAAGGAAAAATCAATGGGCTCAATGGTTACCATTATTTGAATGGTGGTACAACACTTCTTACCATAAAACTACTCTCATGAATCCTTTTGAAGCAGTATATAGAAAAAATCCACTTTCAGTTCTCTCCTACATGCCAGGTGTATCGAAGGTCAAAGCGGTTGACCAAACACTTACAATTCGTGAGGCTATTCTCCATACCCTCAAAGAAAATTTGGTCATGGCTTAGAATTGCATGAAGTAACAAGCCGATCAAGGTCGCTCAGAACAATAATTTGTTGAAGGAGACCTTGTATTTCTTCAGCTACAACCTTATAAGAAAACTTCACTCAAGGATGAACACTCTTAGAAACTGACACCCAAATTTTATGGTCCTTATACAGTTCTCAAGTGCATTGAGAAGGTGGCCTATCAGTTAGCTTTACCCAATCATGTCTCTTGCTTAAAGAAGGTGATTGTAACTACATGACAAACTCAAACCAACCTTCTCGAGTTGGATGAAGAAGGATCCATCTGGTTGCAGCCACAAGCAGTTTTGGACCAGCGGGAGCATCGTCTTCGTCAGCGTACCATCAAGGAAGTGTTAGTTTGGTGAAAAGATACAACTCCAATAGATGCCAACTGGGAGCCGCAACCATTATGTAGTATTTTCCTCATCTCAAGCCTTGAGGACAAGGTTGATTCTAAAGGGGAAGGAATGTTAGAGGCCTAACCTACCTAACCCCTTGAGTGGGTAGAATAATATATTTCCATGTAATAAAGGTCAATATTAATAAGGCCTAGCAATAAGGAGGAATAAGACAAATGTAAGAAGACCTAACAGAAGCTTCTGCTTCTAGAAGGATCTTCCTCTAGATTGTTCTTTTGATAGATAGATTTAGTATAAATAGGAATAGAGGGTATGAGAAGTTTTGTCTTGGATATTATTGTAAGAGAGCTCTTCTCTACTGGAGGTTTCCCCCTCGAAGAGGCAAGTGAACATTTCTCTCATTAATCAAAGTGTTCTTTATGGTGTTATCCTAGTATTATTCTGGTATTATTGTGACATTGTTCTGGTTATATCATTGTTTACCTTCCATTTCTAGATAATTATTTTTGTTCTGCATATTATTTTATAAATGGAATATTAGATATGGATTGATTAAAAATAATTAAACAAAATGACCATCAATAATAAATACTTGTTTCCCAGGATTGATGATCTTTTTTATCAGCTAAGAGGGACCACAATATTCTCTAAGATGGACCTGAGGTTTTGGTACCATTAGGTCGAAATAAAGGATGATGAAATCCATAATACTACCTTTAGAACAAGGTATGGACAATATGAGTTTGTGGTGGTTCTTTTTTGGATTACCAATGCGTCATCCATGTTTATGTTCTTAATGAATATTTTCGTTAGTAAATACTTGGACAAGTTTGTGTTGGTTTTTATTGTTGACATCCTCATACACTCAAAGACCAAGGAGGAACATGAGGAACAACTTAGGTTGGTAGTACAGGTGTTGAGAGAACACCAGTTGTATCCTAAGTACAACAAATTGTATTTCTTCCATAGACAGATCCATTACTTAGGTCATGAATTCTCAAAGGAAGGAGTGGCGATAGATCTCGAGAAGGTCAAGTCAATCATGGATTGGTATGAGTCTTGAAATGTAACTGAAGTGAGATAATTTATGGGATTGGTTGGATATTACAAGAGGGTTATTTAAGTATTCTCAAGGATTAGGAATCCAGTCACTTCTCCACAAAGAAAAGGAGTAAAATTCACATGGTCAGAAGACTGGGAAGGAAGTTTCTAGTAGCTAAAACATCTTCTAGAAAATGTAGTTATCTTGAATATCACACACCCAAATACATATTTCTTGGTATAGATTGACTTGTAAGCAAGGGCTTAGTAGAGTCCTGATGCAAGGAGAGCATGGGAAACATTATGTTACTCATGACTTGGCTCTCACAGCCATTGTGCATGCCTTGAATATGTGGATTCATTATTTTCTTGCAAGAAATTTTGTATTAATGATAAACCACACAGAGCTTAAGTACGTATTCGATCAACCACATTTAAATTCCATACAAGCCATGTTAATGGATCTCATTAGTGAATTTTATTTTGAAATTAAATGCATTAAAGGAAACGATAATCGAGTGGAATATGCACTTAGTCAGAGCATGAAAACAATACTCTTAGTAGTAGTTAGTGTATGTGAGTCGTCTGATCTAAAGCGCAAGATCATAAATATCCTATAAAATGATGAGAATTTCAAGATAATAAAATAAATATTAGAGAAAGATCCAAGAGGGTCGAAGTGTGAAGGATATCAAATAACTAAAGATGGCTTGTTGATGTAAAATACAGGTTGTACATACCCAATTTAGCTGATTGAAGGGAGCTCATAATGAAAGAGTTCCACAAGATCCCTTACATAGGTCACCTAGGATATTAGAAAATGATAACAATGGTAATAAAGTTGTATTATTGGCCTAGAGTGAAGAATGAGAATGTAGAGTACATTTTTGAATTCCTAGGATGCTAGCAGGTGAAGGTAGAATATAGGCATCCATTAGGGCTATTGAAACACTTACAAATTCCAGAATGGAGGTGGGAAGTCATATCTATGGACTTCCTCATTGGACTGGCATGGATATCCAAGCAACATGATGAAATCATGGTGGTGTTAGATCATTTGAGCAAGGCATCTCACTTCATTCCAATTAAATCCACTTACAAAGAAATAAATATTGAAAATATTTTCGTGAAGGAAATTTTAATATTGCATGGCATGCCCAGGACAATCATTTCATATAGAAATGCGAAGTTTACATCAAATTTATGGAAAAAAAAATTAGGCTTTGGGACATAGTTAGCTTTCAACACTACTCATCATCCTAAAAAATATGGGAAAACTAAGAGGGTAAATAGAGTGTTGGAAGACTTGTTGAGAATGTATGTTATGCACTAGCACAAGAAGTGGGAAGACTACTTAACCTTGGTAGATTTTTCTTATAAAAATGGCTATCACAAGTCATTGAAAATGAGTCCCTTTGAGGCCTTATATGGTAGGAAATGAAATATCCTAATTCTCAATCAGCTAGGATAATCTAGTAGACATGAAAACACTTGGACCAAACATGTTGAAGGAAATGGAATAGGAAGTGGCCAAGATCAAATAGAATTTGAAGGTGGATCGGGATAGATAGAAGCAATATACTAATAGGAACTGAACTCATAAGGATTTCAAAGTGGGAGACTATGTTTATCTCAAATTTAATCCTAAGAGAAGATCTCTAATAATCATAACTTGTGCTAAGTTATCACCCTACTATTGTGGACCATTAGAAGTCCTCAAGAGAGTAGGAATAGTGGCATGCATGCTTGCCTTAACTCCAACTATTAAAGCACACAATGTTTTCCATGTATCATTGCTTAAAAAGTATATTCATGACTATAATCATATTATTGATTCGGTTGTGATCTAGGTGAAACTAGAAGGAGAATCAAACCAGAGTGATGTAGACCCTCGTTCTCTCCTAAGGGTTATGCGACCTCCCAGTCTAGGATCGATCAAGATACTGAGTCTGATTGACTCTCTGGGTCTCTGCTAGACCCCAAACCCACTTACACATGTTCTTTCTCCAAATGCACAGGTCATATGAGACCCGCGGCTTCTCTCCCAAGAGTTGTTCAAACCTCAAATCCAAACGGGCACTAGCTCCTCTCTGTTAAGCCCTTTCTCCCTTGTGATCACTCGCGGTGACCATGCGCTCGAGTGAAAGGCGCATCGCGATTTTGCGTTTCACTTCCCTGGGAGTGTTGCTACCCCCATTCATCCGATAGCCAAAATCGCGATGACCCTTGACCTACGGTCTAGCTCTTTCGTTGATTGGCGGCTGCGATCAAATTGACGTTTCACGTTTCGCGACTTCAGAGTTCCCTTGCCTCCGTTCTCCCAATAGCTGAAATCACGATGGCACTGGATCAATAGTCCAAGTTTCTCCTTCGATCCGACAATCGCGATGACTTCGAGACTTTTCATTTCGCAAAGTCGAAAGACTTGTCACCTCCGATCCTCCAATCCCCGAAATGTCGATATTTCACCCTGAACAATCAATGGTCTAGATCTCCCCTGGATCCAACAACTTAGATCAAGTCGGCGAAATCGGGCTTCATGAATTCTTAGCGTTCTACCCTTTGACTCCTTCAAAGTGCGAGTCATCAAAACACTGGTCGTTCTCCACGCATCCCTCTTGATGGACATTTCTAATTCTCTAGTGTTCAAATCGAACGGGTGAGATCTTTTACCCCTTGTGCTTACGCTATCTTCAGAGTTAGAAGATCTTCTGGGTGTTCAAAGGTTTCGAAACCTTGCTCCTTCGATGAGTCCAATTCTTGGATCATTTAGCACTTATTAAAAGTGTTATCCCTCATGATCTTATTCCTTTGAAGAATTTGAATTCCCGCGCACACCTTACATTTCAAGGATTCGATAACTCAGAATCCAAAGGATTTCTCGAAGAGGAATTCCTCTCGCCTTCCTGGCGTTCTCCTTTCCTCACTCTTCGACACTTAGACATATCTCGTATCTGTGCACTCCTTGCACCAGATATTCACGCAAGGTTAGGGTTCTTGCGGATGACTGTGCATGCCTTGCACCAGTCTCTTTGCACTTTTTGCAAAGGGAAAGTTTTGTATTATCTCTTTTGAGCTTCAGAACTGAAATAGATTCCGTCAACACACTCCTTGCATTCTGTGTGCACACTTGCACTAATTTGATAGAAGAGAAACAATTGAAACTTATCCTAGCATTTATGGTTCCATTTACTCAAAATGAGATTCATTCATTCATGAAAACAAACTACAGAGAATTGCAAACAATGTTCACACCATGCATTGGATCAATTTTCCTCTGTTCTATTACAAAGTGAAAAATGGTTACAACTACAAATGAACAGCAAAAACTACTGAAATCTTCTCCTAACTTCTATTCTAGCCAACTACCGACTAAAACAACTCTCTCATTCGGGCGTACAAAATCTCTATTTATCATCGAGGGCTCTTAGGGTTTTCCCCTGGCTACTTTTCTACTCTAAAAATTAACCCAACGACTATCAAGTCTCGTTGCATCCCAGAGTCATAGTGTAGTCTCCCATTTTGCTCATAATCATCCAAGCACGCCTCCAAATTTTCTCGGCCTGATGTCAAGCGTGCCCCACACATTAATTTCAGCATTGAGTTAATGTGGACTTCAAAATATCGGTTGTGACTACCAGTGTTGAGCTCCCATACAGATTCCTTGATGTTGATAAGTCTTGCTCCACGTGATTACCAACAATGCTCCTGCATCATACTCCCCTTGACAAAAATTCATGGACTCTTTCCCATGAGCTCCTACATTGACCTTCCATGCTTCTGTATAGCATCTTCATTTTCCCAACTGACATATTCTATTGGGTGTCCCTTCCACTTGACTATATATTCAAAATAGATTTTCCTCCTAGTCTTTTTACTAATCCTCTGATCCACCATCTTCTCCATTTGTGGCTTCTCTGCTACATGCATTTGTTTCTCCCACTGGATCTTCTCTTGATATTTCAACCCCTCTTTGTCATATTTCCTGTAAGGATACCGGTCTGAAACATTGAATATGGGCGATATGCCCACACCATCCAGCAGCTCAATCTCGTAGGCATTTTCATCAAACTTCCTCAAGATCTTACATGGTCCTATCTTTTTCATATTTAACTTATTATATGTTCCCCTAGGGAACCTCCTTTTTTTGAGATGTGCCAGAACCTGATCTCCTACTTCAAATTAAAGTTCTCTGCGATGTTGATCAACTTTGCATTTGTACCCCTGGTTAGAACTCTACAACTATCCTCTGATCTGGCTATGGAGCTTCTCCATGTCTATAGAAAAATACCTTGCTCCAGAGCTCCTGATCTCACTTCATTCCAAGTCTCTCAACTCAGATACTCCCCTAGGTTGCATTCCATACAATATTTGAAATTGGCTCTTTCCAGTGCTCCTGTTTGGTGAGTCATTGTATGCAAATTCTTCTTGCGGCAGAATCTGATCCCACTGATTATGGTGTTCATTGACAAGACTCCTCAAAAAATTTCCCAAACTTCTGTTTACCACCTCAGTCTGTCCATATTTCTGAGGGTGATAAGTTGAGATGAAGGACAAATATGTCCCTAACTTCTTCCACAGTGTTCTCCAAAAGTGACCAACAAATTTTGTGTCTTTGTCTGAGACAATGCTTCTGGGTAGGCTGTGAAGTCTTACAACTTCCTTAAAAAATAGATTTGCAATATGTGTTGCATCACTGGTCTTCTGGCATGGGATAAAATGTGCCACCTTTTAAAATCTATCCACCACCACAAATATGGAATCAAATCCTCTTTGTGTTCTTGGCAGTCCGAACACAAAATCCATGCGTATTGCATCCCAAGGCCTCTCTAATATTGGCAATGGTTGATACAATCCACTGTTCTGTATTTTTCCTTTTGTGTGTTGGCAGATTCTACATCTGTTCGCAAACTTTATCACTTATTTTCGCATACCTGGCTAATAGTATGAACTGCTCAACTGTGCAAACATTTTATCATGGCCAAAATGTCCAGCCAGTCCTCCACTATGGTTTTCCTTCAAAAGATTATCCCTCATTGAGCATTTTGGTATGCACAACTGATTTCCCTTGAACATTAATCCCTATTGAATCATGTACTTTTTCCATTGGCTTCTGTCTCTTAGCACAGGGTTCGCACATGCTTCGTATGCTTCCTTGAAATCTGTATCATCACAATACATGTCCTTTAGGTGTTCAAAACCCAAGGTCTTCACCTGAAATTCCTGCAGAATCAAACATCTCTTGCTTAATGCATCATCAACTTTGTTAGCATTCCCAAAAATATGTTTTATGAAAAAAGTAAAATTCTGCATAAACTCAACCCATTTTGCATGCTTCTGATTCAATTTTTCCTGCCTAGTTATGAATTGTAAAGCCTGATTATCGCTATACAACACAAATTCCTGTGGGACAAGATAATGCATCCACTTCTTCAAGGCTTGAATTATTGCATAAAACTCCTTATCATACGTGGAGTATTTTCTCTTGGTATCATTCATATTCTCACTGAAATAGGCAATAGGTCTATTATCCTGACTCAAAACTACTCCTATTGCAACTCTACTTGCATCTCACCTGAAATGTTTTTTCAAAATTCAGCAAGACCATAATTGGTCGTTCTGTTATTTTCTCCTTCAGTATATTGAATCTCTTCTCGGCTTCGTCTGTCCATTTGAAAGACTTGTGATTCTTCTTCACTGTATTCATCATTGGCACACAAATTCCACTGAATTCTCTGATGAAATTCCTATAGAAGCTCGCTAATCCATGGAATCTTCTTACTTCAAACATGCTCCTTGGTGGCGGCCATTCTTTGATTGCTTTCACCTTCTCGGGATCCATCTTCATCTCATTCGAATAGATCACAAAACCCAAGTAGATGAGTTATGTCTTCATAAAAGAGGACTTCTTTAGATTTATCAACAGCTTCTGCTGTTGTAGCCTCCTCCTCACAAATGTTAGGTGCCTCGAATTCTCCTCTGTAGTCCTGCTAAAGATCAGTATATCATCTAGATATACAACCACAAACTTGCCAATGAAATCTTTTAGTATTTCATTCATCAGCCTCATAAAAGTACTCGGGACATTTGTTAAGCGAAATGGCATAACAAGCCACTCATACAAACCTTCATTTATCTTAAAGGATATTTTCCACTCATCACCTTCTCTCATTCTAATCTGGTGATATCCACTTTTAAAATCTATCTTAGAAAAGAAATTTGCTCCACATAAACAATCCATTAAATCATCCATTCATGGTAAAGGAAATTTATAACTCATGGTGATCTTGTTAATGGCTCCTGATTCTGTACACATTCTCCATCCTCCATCATTCTTTGGACTCAATACAGTTGGTACTACACATGGACTCAAGATTTCTCTTACCAAACCTTTGTCTAACAATTCCTGGACCTGGTTTTTCACTTCCTCGTTCTCTCGAGGTGTCAATCTGTATGCTGCTTTGTTTGGAAGAATTTCTCCTGGTATCAAGTCAATATGATGGATGATACTTCTAATGGGTGGCAATGAGTTAGGCAGCTCATCCACCACTATGTCAGCAAAATTATCCAACAATTCCTGAACTTCTTCAGGCAAATCATCCATTGAAGTACTTGTAAGGATAACTTTGGGTTTCCTCACCACAACAAACTGTATCTCTTGTTCTTCCTTGACTTCTTTTAGGAGTTCCTTCCCACTCATGAGAAGTATGCTTTTGTTGGCCTCCTCTTTCACTCTCTTCTCCTTTATTGGTAGCAACATCTGTGTCCTACCATTCTTCTCTATTGTGTATGTATTTTTCCTCCCATTATGAATTATATTCCTGTCAAACTGCCATTGTCTTCCCAACAGAATATGACATACATCCATGGGAATTACATCACAAAAAATTTCATCTCTATATCCTCCTATCTTAAATTCAACCAAACATTGTTTAGTAACCATTACCTGGTGTCCTTTATGGAACCATGACACTTTGTATATCTTTGAATGTACAGTTGTATCCATCTCCAATTTCTCCACCATCTCAATGGGTACTAAGTTGTCAATGCTCCCACTGTCAATTATCACCTTGCATACTCTGTCTTTATTCTTGCAAGTTGTTCTGAAGAGACTATTCCTCTGCACTGGCCTTTCAATTTCTGCCTCTGGTTTTAAGAGAAATTTCCTCAACATCATGGATGTCCCATCCTCTACTCCTTTTGCTTCAACATCTATCCTCTGTGCTTTTGAAATGTGAGCTTTACTTCCTCCTTATTTATTTTTCTTGGGACATTCCCAAGACATTTGTCTTGTCTTTCCACAGGCATAACATATTACGTCTCCTTCTCCTCTTCTTCCTCTTCCTCTGGAAGAATTTATTCCACCACCCTATCTTTCTTGGGAACTTCCTCCTCTTTCCAAGTGACTGTGTGGTTTCTCAGTATCGTCCTTAGACTTATGTGCTTTTTCATGGGTAAACCCCTTTCTTTTGCTTGGGACCGAGCTTTTACCTCTCCCTCCCTAGCTTTCTTTTCTGGCCAAATTCTCCTCTGCCTTCAGCGAAAACTGATAAGCATCCTCCACTGTCCTTATTGACATCATGTTGAGATCATCCTGGATTTCATATCTCAGGCCATTTATATATCTGGCTACTTTTTCTTCATCTTTCTCTCTTTGTCCATTTATGATGTTTAGCCTATAGAACTCCTCTGTGTACTCCTTAACTGTCATCCCTTTTTTTCTCATGTTCTGCATCTTCCTTAACAGATTGATATGATAATCCTTGGGCATGAACTTAGCCTTCAGCTTGGCTACCATTATGTCCCAACTCTTTATCTTCTGCTTTCCCATGCTTCTCCTTTCAGCCTGCAATTCATCCCACCACAGTGTTTCATGTCCTTTCAGTCTAGTGACGACATGTCTCACCCTTCTTTCCTCATCGAAGTCTTCATATTCGAAATATTTTTCCATGGATATTATCCAATCCAATATCTCTTCACCATCTAAATTTCCTTCATACATTGGGACCTCCATCTTAGCTCTGCCTCCCAATCTGGAAACTGCTCTTAGTAAGCTCTCTTCGGCAACATCCTCTCCTGTAGCTTCTCCGACAACATTCTTGCCCACTGCTTCTTCGCTCTCTGCATCTTTGACATCTCCAACATCAGGTGCTCGTCTCTGTGCTGCCTCCATCACCTCTAATCTTGCACAGAGTTCTCGCATCTCCCTTTCCACAGCTCGATTGGCCAATGGTGGTTCCACTTGTCTCCCTGGTGGCATTGTGTGTATTTTCTATCACACACAGATTACAACTTCGAGTTCTTTATCTCCTTTGCCTTCTATCTGCAAGAAAAACTTCGGCTTTGATACCACTTGATGCAGACCCCCCTTCTCTCCAAAGGGCTAGACGACCTCCCGGTCTAGGATTGATCAAGATACTATGTCTAATTGACTCTTTGGGTCTCTCCTAGACCCCAAACCCACTTACACAGGTTCTTTCTCCAAATGCGCAGGTCATCTGAGACCCGCAGCTTCTCTCCCAAGTGTTGTCCAAACCTTAATTCCAAATGGGCGCTAGCTCCTCTCTACTAAGCCTTTTCTCCCTTGTGACCATTGGTGATGACCACACACTCGAGTGAAAGGTGCGTGGTGATTTCGTGTTTCTCTTCCCTGGGAGTGTTGCTACCTCTGTTCACCCGATATCTAAAATTGCGATGACCCTTGACCTACGGTCCAACTCTTTCCTTGATCGATGGCTGCGATCAAATTGACATTTCATGTTTCATGACTTCAGAGTTCCCTTGCCTCCATTCTCTCGATAGCCGAAATCACGATGGCATTGGATCAACGGTCCAGGTTTCTCCTTCGATCCGATGGTTGCAATGACTTCGGGACTTCGCGTTTCACGAAGTTGAAATACTTGTCACCTTCGATCCTATGATCCCAGAAATGTTGATATTTCAGACAATCCATGGTCCAGATCTCTCTTAGATCCAACGACTTAGATCAAGTCGGCGGATTTGGGATTCACAAATTCTTAGTGTTCTTCCCTTTGACTCCTTCAAAACGTTAGTCAGCTAAACATTGTTCATTCTCCACGCGTCCCTCTCGATGGATGGTTTTGATTCTCTAGTGTTCATATCGAACGGTTGAGATCTTTTCCCTCTTGCGCTTACACTATCTTCAGAGTTAGAAGACCTTCTAGGTGTTCAAAGGTCTCGAACCCTTGCTCCTTTGCTGAGTCAGATTCTTGGATCCTTTAGAACTTATGCAAAGTGTTATTCCTCCCGAGCTTGGTCCTCTGAAGACTTCGACTTCCCTCGCACACCTTGCATTTCATGGATTCGATAACTCATATTCCGAAGGATTTCTCAAAGAGGAATTCCTCTCACCTTCCTGGCGTTCTCCTTTCCTGAATCTTCGACGCTTAGTCGGATCTTGGATCTGTGCACTCCTTGCACCAGATCTTCACGCAAGGTTAGGGTTCCTGTGGATGACTATGCATGCCTTGCACTAGTCTCTTTGCACTTCTTGCAAAGGGAGACTTTTGTATTATCTCTTCTGAGCTTCGGAACCGAAACAAATTCCATCAACGCACTCCTTGTGTTTTGTGTGCACACTTGCACTACTTTGATAGAAGAGAAACAATTGAAACTTATCCTAGCATTCACAGTTCCATTTAATCAAAATGAGATTCATCCATTCATGAAAACACAATACAAAGAATTGCAAACAATGTTCACACCATGCATTGGATCAATTTTCCTCTATTCTATTCCAAAGTGAAAAATGGTTACAACTGTAATTGAACAACAAAAACTACTGAAATATTCTCCTAACTTCTATTCCAGCCAACTACCAACTAAAACAACTCTGTCATTCGGGCATACAAAACCTCTATTTATCACCGAGGGCTCTTAGGGTTTTCCCCTAGCTACTTGTCTACTCTAAAAATTAAGACAATGACTATCTAGACCCGTTGCATCCCAAAGCCGTAGTGGCGTCTCCCATTTCGCTCATAATCGTACAAGCGTGCCTCCAAATTTTTCTGGCTTGATTTCAAGTGTGTCCGACAAATTAATTATGGCGCTGAGTTAAGGTGGAATTCAAAATATCTTATGTGACTGCCAGCGTTGAGCTCCCGTACAGATTCCTTGACGTTGATAAGTCTTGCTCCACACGATTACCAACGATGCTCCTACATTAGAGAGCCTCAACACATCCAAGATAGGAAATAAACATTTCTATATAATCAAGCCATTGCACATGTCAAGGTGCAGTAGAGGAACTTTCGGAAAATGAGGCTACATGGGAACTAGAGGATGCAATGAAGAAGGAATGACCATTTTTGTTTATTGTATATGTAATGTACCTCAAATTCATCATAAAAAAAACATAAATCTCCAATTCATATAATAGACTCATAGTTAGGGGAAGGTGACAGTTATCTCTATTGTTAAACTCTTGATAAGTTTCTTATATTATGATTATCAACTTTGACAATGCTATCCAGTCTAACACACAAGAACAAGGTTACTAAGTGAATAAAATTCCATCACTCTAACATTTCCTTCAGCCCTAAAGTTATTCTAACATTCGTAGATATATCTATATATTATATTAGTCTTAGTCTATAGAAATCTTAGGATTTACGATCTTAAAATTCTTCCCCAAGCAAAATGCCTATATACTTGTGCACAAGGGTAAATCTCCAATGGTCTTTCGTAAATGAAGCTTGTATAATAGGAACAATGCAATGGGGGTAGGAGTACACACCTTCGTGGAAAGTGGTTGGTTTAACATAAAATATTGGCATTATTCTCTGTATGACCAAAGTCTCCGAACGAAGTCCCTGCCACTCACCATTTACATAATGGTTTTGAAATAATAAAACTCCATCCTAACAACTCGTCTAACCCTACCTAAGTTTCCCGATATCTCAACAAAACAATGGCTCTTCGAATGATAAGCTAACTAGACTTACCACAGTTATAGTTAATGGTTTTAAAAATTGGTTATGTCACGAAGGAACCCTCTTTACTTCATACTCCTTTAATGTGAAGAGAAATTTTATTGTCAGGCGTGCGTTAAGACTCTGAACCAACCATTAATGGAGGCAAAGAGAGTGCAAAAAACAATGGTTTTCACTTCGTCCAATAGGTTCATGCCAACTATGCCCCATCACATGGCCAAAACCTTCCATCATACTAGCAACCTTTACTCTGCATAGTAAGGACTCTCTTAGGGTTAGCTGGCACTCATTCGACATTCGTGCAGTTTTTCCAAAACACTTATGTGTTTTTCCTTCGCAAGGGGAGATCGATCGCTCAGAGGCTTCACCAGGTGGAAAAAAGGCGTCCCTACCCATCTGCCCTAGTAGGTTTCACGATGCTCCTGTAACTTTACAAGTTGAAAGAGTACTCGACTTTCATTACAATGGAAGAACTTTTATACTAGAGCTCTGGTTATGATTTTCTTTTGAAAAAAATTAGTTTTTGTGGTTAGTTATTCATCTTGTCACCCCGGTTACACTTGTTACTAGGGGATTTCCTTCATTGATAATTGATTCCAATCCTTTTTGGAACCCTTTCGGTACCCCTCTATTATTCCAATACCTACATTCTCGCACATTCAATTTAGTGGGGCTACAGGGTTGTGATTACTTTGATGGTTTTGCAGTATCCCTCTATTCGTCTTACAAATTTACCTTCCCTAATGCTACTATTACCTAGTTTTTAAAATCTTGTGTGACCACGCAGAAGTACTAACTTTCTGAAGGAAGTCCAATAGGGTAGAACCCATGCTAAGGGACAGGTCTTCAAGCGTTTTCCTTCGGTGGATCTTGAAAGGCCACCCACAATCCCTTACGACTGAATGTTTAAAGAGCTTTCTATAATTTTCATTTAGTACGAAATGTAAAATGGTTACCCTATGTCCCGAATGCGTCATTAAGACATACTCTATAACATGAAATATATAAATCTAAGGAAACTCTTGTTTTAAGGTATCCTATTCTGTTATTATCGTTTTGAGAGTGGAAACCACCATTCAAGAAAAGGTATTCGGCATAAGTATTAACTCTGTGTGAAGTCTATGTAAAGTAATGGAAGACATTTTGTTTTGTACTTCTTGTTCATTTTAGAAGATTCTCTTTGATTTCCTTCAAGCACATGTATTCAAAGAATTGATTAATGTGACCTAATGATGGGATCCTTGGTCTTTGTGAGGGTACCCATCAGGTCGACCTCGGCCCACTTCTCCCTTCCAGTCTGAGGATGACTTCATCGACTACATGGAGGCAATGCGACCAGCACTGTGACCCAAGTTGAGTATGATCCCAAAATGTATCTATTTGTTTCTTTTAGTCAATTCAATCCGAAATTTAAAAAAAATGTATTTCATATACAAAATTATTATTATTTCTATATCGTTATTCTGGGCATACCCACATACAAAAGGTACTCGGGTTCCTTTACAACATTCTCGAATCTTATCGTTCCATATTTAAACAGTGGAACCCTAGTTTCCAGTCTAGATTTTGTGTTGGATATAAAGTTTTTGTTCCAATTACTGTTATTCCAATAAATTAAAAAGTTGTAACGTTACTCTCTATTGGGAAACATAGCCTAGGCTTTGCGTAAGTTTCTGGTGCACACTTTTATTTTTGGATCTCGATATGTATTGTATAATGAGTTTTAACTGATATCTGAGTTGTGGGACTCTTCTCCTGCATTCTTGAAATGAAATGTACTGATTAAAAGTGATTGAATTTCCATATTTATCGATACATTGGTTAGCTATTAAACCTAGATTGTTTTAAAGCAAAAGAGAATTTCCCCTTATATGTTTTCATTTTTAAATTGCTCTGGTACTATTATGCTTCTAAAAGAGATTCATTGTGCCAATAGAATTATTGGTTTTCTTTTATTTTACTGTTGTTTGATTTGTATAGAGATTGGATCGAATTATTGCTATTAATAAGACTAGAAACATTTCAAGTTTATAATAATGCATAATACAAATATAAAGGCAAAAGGGTTCTAGAATCTATGTTTTGAAATTTGTCTGTTTTCACGCATTTAGTATATCGTTTGCACAGTTGGATCTATATATCTGTTGGAAACATTTTATATCTTAACTATATAGTATATGAAAAGGAATACATATATTACTATTCTTGTTGTAGGTAATAAATTCAAGTTTTCATGTAACATATGTACAGATTACCAACTATATATATATATATATATCGTGAATTCCTAGCATACATAGCATTTCATCTTGATTCTAATTTTAATATATACATGAATGGAAGTCTCAATAGAGTACTATGGATACCTACAGAATATAAACACCCATGTGTATCTGCATAATTTGTTTCCAAACACATTACGCACATAGATAGTTTACTCAGCAGAATATAATTAACTGTGAGGATTATCCTACAGTTTATCCTATTACAATAGTAGTAAAACCAACAGAACTAATTCTTCCAGAATTTAACCAGGTGTACTCTTTCAGCTAGAATATTAAATGAAAATAGTATTCGTTCATCATTCAATTCAACAGAGATGATTCATCTAGAATTAATTTCAAGGCGTTCTATCAATTCTTAAGTCTAATAACATTCGATCATATTTTTCGCCCATAATAACACTTCTATCCAGAATTTAAACAGATGCATTCTACCATTTATAAAACCATACATCATTCATCCAGAGAAAGGAGTAAGATGACATATCTGAACAGTTTCTGAATAACAAATGAAACAACCACGTTCCTCCCAGCCTTAGAACAGAACAACCAAATCACTTGTCCCACCCCCTAGCTTGACCATGAATCCAAGAGGGCGAACTCATAACCTCTCCTCAACAATAGTCTTTTAGTCTCAACAACTTCTCCTTGCCTCACACTCAAAAATCAATGTTCATAACAAGAAGAGATCAATGGTTTTCCCCAGCATACTAGGCAACGTCCTGCCTCCTCTCATATGCCATATATGCAAAGTCCTTTCTGCCTAGGTCTTTTCCCCCTCTTGGGAATTTTCGCATCTTTCCAAATCCTTGATTTTCAAGGGCTTCCAATGGCCAAATTCTTGATTTTCCACTTGTAACAATCAGCCCTGAGGTAGTTCCAACATGTTCCCCACTCATGGAGTCATGGTCAGCTCATTTTAACATGGTTGTTCCATTTGTCCTTCAGTAATAATTATAAAATATTTTGCTTCATACAAGTGTCATAGTCAAGTAGTTAGTTGGGTCAAATCAGATCTCTTCCCAACAATCATAATCATTAATTACAATTAACTAAATTCCAAATTCGGAATTGCCATAAATGACAAAAATTTTCCAATTTCAAATTTACCAAAAACGGAAATAATATCCTAATAAATTTCAAACTTAAAAATAAGGTTTTTATGCGATGGTAAAACACTAATGATGGTGTTTCTTTCAAGGGGGGGGGGGTGCGGGAAGGGGAATGTAACACCTTGTTTTCCCCAGTGTATAATCATACTCATGATTTAAAGTCGCCATGAGTGTGCCAAGGATATTTTTCCATTACAAGGATAGAATGGACCTTTTGAAACAATACACACACACACACACATATTGTTAATGAAATATGTTGAACAACCGACTGAAAGGTAGAGCACTGATATAGAACATGATACTACAAGTGGGAACTAATGAAGGAATTTACCTTGCCTAAAAGCCTTAGTGCCCTTTTGCCAAA
>SNQJ01S0018609.1:72176-97694 GCA_010110895.2 Picea sitchensis | reverse complement strand
AAAGAATCTAAATGTGATCTCATGACTAATGAAGCAACAACCATGCAACCTATGTGATAGTCTAATTTGAGGTACATAATTGGCCTATATTGCATGTAGTGGTTGTATAAAGTGTGTTTAATGTTGATTTATGATGTCTTCCCGCAAGGAGAAAATTGGTGTGATGACAGTTGACGCAGACCCCCACCTCAGCAGGGTCTCCAGACCTTCCGGTCTTTGGATCTTCCAATTCTCAAGACGAAATCGCTCCTTTGGTCCCCATTGGAACCCTTAACACATATAACCATAGGTCTCCTTCTGTATGCTCCACCCGCGTGAACATGCACTAGGCGCGAGCCTCCACTCCATGTGACCAATAGCGTGACCCCAGACTTAACCCCAAAATACATGTCGTGTTTCACAATTTCAAGACTTTCGTTATGAGGCACCCTAACTCCTTTGATTCCCAAAACCCTGAAATGGGCTAACGGTCCCTAGCTCCTCCCTTAAATTCTTCACTAATGTGACCCTCAGCTGTGACCTGGAGCCCAACCTTCGAGCGCGTCGGGACTTAGCATGTTGGGGGTTTGTGAAGTGACCCTCTCCCCTTCTCTCAAAATGTGAAACTACAATGATCGCTTATGCCATGTCGACGATCCTGATTTCCCCCACAATCCGACGATCTAGATCCTTTTTCTCATGAAGTCAGGATTTCGCGACTCGCAACTTCCAGGTAGAAAGTTTCCCCACTCTATCGACTCCTAAAATTTTTATATTTCGGAGCGCCCAATCAACGACTCACGATCCTCTGGATATAATGGTTTATTTATCTCCTAATCTTGTGGGTGTTGAAAAACACTCGGTCTTATCCTCTCCGCAAATCTTCTGGGTCTAACGGTCCACGAAAATCGGTGTTTCACCTTTCGAGAATTTCCACCATTTCTTCAGGCTCTCAATAGTTGCTTGCCAAATAACTTGGCGTTTTTCCTCCTAAGCTTGATTTTTGTGAGGTGAATCCGACCCTCGTCTGTCCTCTAGAATTTCCAAGTCTTTATCCCTCTCGACCTTGATTCTTGCTACAAACTCAAGGATTCTAAGGAATTCTTGTGCACACTCCTTGCGGCCATCACGATAATCCATGATTATCCGATATCTCCCAACTTTGCACACTCCTTGTGACAGAAGTTTTTTAACCGATCCCTTGGGTTGGAAAAGTCTAAGACTTTTCTCACCCTACCCACACCTTGCACGGCTCTGTGTTATACTTTTCACTTATGTTGGTATAAGAACAACTCTATCTCTCCTGATCTTTTCTGAGGTAAAACTCAGAATCTTGTCAATGCACTCCTTGCAAGAATTCTCAGTACAAGGAGAAATTGAAACTTATACTCTCCCTCTCACAGACTTCATACATTCAACATGAAATCATACACATTAAGCATTTAAATAAATGCATAACAAAGCATATAAACAAATTGTAAACACACCATTCAATAGATGCAAACAATAACCATAACAACACCATGAAATTGGATTAAAGCCTTCTTATATTAATTCAAGTGCTTTTGTACATGGTTTCTATAGCAAAAACTATCTGCTCAAACAACTTCTACAATCTTTGTTCTTCTCTACCCTCCTATTCTCTCTTTCTCTACCGCTTAATTACAATGAGAATAATCCTACAATACATATGAAGGAGCTTTGTTGAGTTTTCCCTCCTACAACTCTAAGCTATCTTATCGAATTAAAGAGTACAACTAATTTACATTTATTACATTAACTGCCTACAACCAGCAAATGAGAGCAACGCTTAAGATCTGCATTACAATGCCCAAAACAGTTAAGAGTAATTACATCCTTCCACCTATTACATTAATGTTCTTCTTTTGAAATTTAAATGTCTTCAAAATGCGCGTTGGTTTATATCCAATTGTCCTCCACTTGTGCTTGTTGGCGATGCTCCTGCATCATTACTCCTCTTGGATGAAAAATTCATGGACTTCTTTCCATGAGCTCCTGCACCGTCTTTAGATGACCAACTCTCTGATCAATGATCTTTTCGATCTGCGGATTTTCAGCTACAGGCATCTGTTTGACCCACTGAACTTCCTTTTGATTCTCTTCTCCTCTCGCTTCATCTACTCTGTAAGGGTACAGATCTGCTACGTTGAATATGGGTGATATGCCCACATCACCTGGTAATTCTATCTCATAAGAATTTGCCTCAAAGTTTCTCAAAATCTTACACGACCCTATCTTTTTCATCTTCAACTTGGTATATGTTCCCCTTGCGAACCTTTCTTTTCTTAGATGTGCTAAGACCAAATCTCCCACTTCAAATTGAAGCTCTCTCCTATGATGATCTTCTCTGCGCTTGTATTCTTGGTTGGAACTCTGCAACCGCTCTTTAATCTTACTGTGGAGCTCCTGCATCTCTGCTGCAAAATATTCCGCTCCATCACTCCTGAACTCATTCTTCTCCAAGTATCTCAACTGGGATACTCCTCTTGGCTGCATTCCATACATTATCTGTAATGGGCTCTTTCATGTGCTCTAGTTAGGTGAGTCATTATATGCAAATTCCGCTTGCGGCAGAATCTGATCCCACTGACTATGATGTTCAGTTACTAATCTCCTCAATAAGTCCCCCAAACTTTGATTTATGACCTCAGTCTGTCCATCCATCTGAGGGTGATATGTTGAGCTAAAAGATAAATTTATCACCATCTTTTTCCATAGTGTCCTCCATAAATGACCAACAAATTTGGTATCTCTGTCTGAAACAATACTCTTGCGTAAACCATGAAGTTGAACAACTTCTTTGAAAAAGAGGTTTGCAATGTGTGTTGCATCACTGGTTTTCTGACATGGAATAAAATGTGCCATTTTTGAGAATTAGTCGACTACCATGAATATGGAATCACAACCTCTCTGTGTCCTTAGCAGTCCCAACACAAAATCCATGCTTAACACGTCCCACGGCCTCTCTGGTATTGACAATGGTTGATACAACCCTGTATTCTGTCTTTTCCCCTTCACGTGCTCGAAGATTCTACATCTGTTGACAAACTTCTTGACATCCATCCTCATTGTTGGCCAATAATACAAACTGTTCAGTTGCGCAAATGCTTTATCATGGCCGAAATGTCCAGCCAATCCCCCACTATGTTTTTCCTTCAAAAGATTCCATAGAACTCTTTAGGATACATAATTGATTTACTTTAAACAACAGTCCATCCTGAATTAAATATTCAATCCATTGGCTTCTATCTCTCAGAACAGGATTCTTGCATGCTTCATAAGCGTCCTTGAAATCTGAATCATCTATGTACATTTCCTTAAAGCTATCAAAACCTAAGGTCTTCACACAAAATTCCTGCAGAATCAAACATTTCCTGCTTAATGCATCAACAACCCTGTTAGCATTTCCAGAAATGTGCTTTATAACAAAAGTAAAGTTCTGCATAAATTCAATGCATTTTGCATGTTTCTGGTTCAGTTTTTTCTGTCTTGTTATAAACTGTAAGGCATGGTTTTCGCTATACAAAACGAACTCTTTTGGAACCAAGTAGTGCCTCCATTTCTTCAGTGTTTGTATGACTGCACAAAACGCTTTATCATACGTGGAATAATTTCTTTTAGCATCGTTTAACTTCTCACTGATGTATGCAACTGGCCTATTGTCTCGACTTAAGACTACTCCAATCGCGAATCCACTTGCGTCACATCTCACTTTAAATGTTTTACTGAAATCTGGCACAACCAAAACTGGTTGTTCAATTATCCTCTCTTTCAACAAATTGAAACTTTTATCTGCTTCCTCTATCCAATGAGAATATTTATGTCTCTTCTTGACTGTGTCCATCATTAGTGCACAAATTCCACTAAACTTTCTGATGAACTTCCTATAAAACCTGCCTAGTTCATGGAAGTTTCTGACTTCAAAGAAATTCCTTGGCGACGACTACTCTTTGATTTCTTTTACCTTTTCAGGATCCATATTCAACTCATTCGAAGAGATTACGAAACCCAAATAAATGAGTTTCATCTTCATGAAAGACGACTTCTTTAGATTTATCAGTAACTTCTCTTGTTGCAACCTCCTCATCACTGAAGATAAATGTCTCAAATGTTCTTCCTCAGTCTTACTGAAGATCAATATATCATCAAGATATACAATTACAAACTTCCTAATGAAATCTTTCAAGACCTCGTTCATCAATATCATAAAAGTACTTGGCACATTCGTCAAGCCAAATGGCATGACAAGTCACTCATACAACCCTTCATTTGTCTTGAATGAAGTCTTCCATTCATCACCTTTCCTCATTCTAATCTAATGATATCCGCTTTTCAAATCAATTTTTGAAAAAAAATTTGCTCCACTCAAGGAATCCATCATGTTATCCATCCTGGGTAAAGGAAATCTATACCTAATGGTGATTTTGTTTATAGCCCTCAAGTCTGTACACATCCTCTATCCACCATCTTTCTTCATACTTAACATTGTTGGCACAACACATGGACACAAGCTTTCTCTAATCAACCCTTTGTCCATCAAATCCTGGACTTGTTTCTACACTTCTTTGTTTGGTAAACTCGCCCCTGGTATAAGGTCGATGTGATGACTTATACTTCTGATGGGTGGCAACAAACAAGGTAAATCATCCACCACTATATCAGCGAAATTCTCCAACAATTCCTGAATATACTTAGGTAGATCATCTATTGAGGTGCTGGTCAAGATGACTCTAGGTTTTCTCACCACAACAAACTGCATTTCTTCATATTTCTTGACTTCATCCAGAAGTTCCTTCCCACTCATGAGAAGTATAGTATTGTTTGTTTCTGCTTTCACCTTCTTGTCTTCAATTGGCAATAACATATGCATCCTACCATTCTTCTCCAATGTGTATGTCTTCTTTCTTCCATCATGAATAACATTTATGTCATATTGTAATGGTCTTCCCAACAAAAGATGACAAAAATCCATCGGAATAAAATCACATAAGATCTCATATCTGTATCCCCCTATTTTAAATTCAACTAAACATTGTTTAGTGAAAGTTACCTGATGTCCTTTTTGCAACCATGAAACCTTGTATGGGTTTGGATGTGCAACTGTCTCCAACTCCATATTTTCCACCATCTCTGTGGATACTATATTATCCGTGCTTCCACTGTCAACTATCACCTTGCATACCCTATCCTTGGTCTTGCAAGTAGTCCTAAACAAATTGTTCCTCTGGACTGGATTCTCCATATCTTTCTCTAGCTTCAAGAGAATTTTCCTCATCATCAAGGATCTCCCACCTTCTGCATCTTCTGCCTCAACATTTCDCCTTTTCACTTCTRAACTGTGAGCTTCTCCTCCTCCATCTCTTTTTCTATCGGTACATTCCCACAATTTGTGTTTGATCTTTCCACAGACAAAACACTTTATTTCACCTCCTCTTCCTCTTCCTCTTCCTCTTGCTCAAGGAAAAGTGTTCCTATCGGCATATTGTCCTCCTTGTGAGCTTCCTCCCCTTTTTGGGTGGTTATGAGGTTTCTTCTCTTCATCCTTGGGCTTCTGTACTCTATCATGGGCAACTTCTTTGCCTCTACTCTGACTTCTACCTCTTCCCCTTTAACCTTTCTTTCGGGCCAATTTCACTTCTGCCTTTGAAGCAATATTATAAGAATCTTCTACATTCCTGATTGTCACCATGCTCATCTCATCCTGAATCTCATATCTCAAGCCATTCATGTATATGGCGACTTTTTCATCATCACTCTCGTGATGACCAGCTCTGATGTTTAACCTGTAAAATTTCTCAATGTATTCCTTCACTGTCATCCCTTTCTGTCTTAAATTTTTCATTCTTCGAAACTGATTGATTTGATAATCCCTAGGTATGAATTTGGCTTTCATCTTCGCTACCATTCTATCCCAACTTTTGATTTTTTATTTTCCCTTGCAATGCCTATCAGTCTCTAGTGCATCCCACCACAGTGTTGCATGTCCTTATAGTCTAGTGATAATGTGCTTTACTTTCTTATCTTCTTTGATATCCTCATAATTGAAAGTATTTATCTAGAGCTCTAAACCAATCTAGAAGCTCCTTAATGTCTAAGTTACCTTCATACATCAGGATGTCCATTTTTTCTCTGGCACCTATCCTTGCGACAGATTTGAATAGACGTTCCTTTGCAGCATCTTCAGCTCCAACTTCGTTCTCACTTTCGGCCTCACTGATATCTCCAATATCAGGTGTTTGCCTTTGTGTTGTCCCCATGGCATCCAATCGAGCACAAAGTTCTCTCATCTCCCTTTCCATGGCTGGATCGGGTAAAGTTCTTTCTGGATGTCTTCTTGGTGGCATTGTTGCAATTTTTCCACGCAGAATTCAATCACAACTATCCCTTGTCTTCCCTCTATAGAAAGCAAAAGTTGTTAGCTCTGATACCACCTGATGCAGATCCCCACCTTAGTAGGGTCTACTAACCTTCCGGTCTTTGGATCTTCCAATTCTTGAGCCGAAATGGCTCCTTTGGTCCCCGCTAGAACCCTTCACACATATAACCACATGTCTCCTTCTATATTTTCCGTCTGCATGAACATGCACTAGGCGCGAGCCTCCACTCCACGTGACCACTGGCGTGACCAAAGACTTAACCCTAAAAGGTGCATCGAGTTTTGTGATTTCGGTACTTTCGTTGTGAGGCACCCCAACTCCTCCGATTCCCAAATCCTCGAAATGGGCTAACGGTCCCTAGCTCCTCCATTAAATTCTTCACTGATGTGACCCTCGACTATGGTCTGGGGCCCAACCTTTGAGCGTGTCAGGAATTCACGTGTCGGGGGTTTGTGAAGTGATCCTCTCCCCTTCTCCCGAAATGGGAAACCACAATGACCGCTTATGCCAGATCGACGGTCCTGATTTCCCCCACGATCCGATGGTCCAAATCCTTTTTCTCGCGAAGTCGGGATTTCACGACTTGCGACTTCCGGGTAGCAAGTTCCTCCACTTTCCCGACTCCCGAAATGTCAATATTTCAGAGAGCTCAATCAATGGCTCATGCTCCTCTAGATCTAATAGCTTATATCTCTCCTTAGCTTGCGGGTGTTGAAAAACACTCGATCTTATCCTCTTCATGTATCTACTGGGTCCAACGGTCCACGGAAATTGGTGTTTCACCTTCCGAGAATTTCCACCGACCGTTCAAGCTCTCAATAGTTACTCAGCAAATAACTCAGTGTCTTTCCTCCTGAGCTTGATTTCTACGAGGTGACTCCGACTCTCGTCTATGCTCTGGACTTTCCAAGTCTCTATCCCTCCCGATCTTGATTCTTGCTACAAACTCAAGGATTCTAAGGAATTCTTGCATGCACTCCTTGTGGCCCTCACAATAATCCTTTATTATCTGATATCTCCCAACTCTGCGCACTCCTTGCGACATAAGTTATTCAACCACTCCCTTAGGTTGGAAAAGTCTAAGATTTTTCTCAGCCTTCCCACACCTTGCACGAATCTGTGCTATACTCTACACTTTTGTTGGTATAAGAACAAATCTATCTCTCCTGAGATTTTCTGAGGTAAAACTTGGAATCTTGTCAATGCACTCCTTGCGAACCTTCACTGCACTCCTTGAAGGAATTCTCAGGACAAGGAGAAATTGAAACTTATACTCTCCCTCTCACAGACTTCATACATTCAACATGAAATCATACACATTAAGCATTTAAATAAATGCATAAGAGAACATATAAGCAAATTGTAAACATACCATTCAATAGATGCAAACAGTAACCATAACAACACCATGAAATTGGATTAAAGCCTTCTTATATTAATTCAAGTGCTTATGTACATAGTTTCTATAGGAACAACTATCTGCTCAAACAACTTCTACAATCTCTGTTCTTCTCTACCCTCCTATGCTCTCTTGCTCTACCGCTTAATTACAATGAGAATAATCCTACAATACATACGAGGGAGCTTTTTTGAGTTTTCCCTACTCCTACAGCTCTAAGCTATCTTATTGAATTAAAGAGTACAACTACTTTACATTTATTACATTAAATGCCTACAACCAGTAGATGAGAGAAAATGATCAAGATTTGCATTACAATCCCAAAACATTTAAGGTGGTACATCCTTTCAACTATTACATTCATGTTCTTCTTTTGAAATTTAAATGTCTTCAAAATGCACATTGGTGTATATCCAACTGTCCTCCACTCACACTTGTTGGTGATGCTCTTACATCAATAGTCCTAACAAAACATTAAATGGTGTCATTATAATGCTAAGAGTGCATTCTAAAACAAGGTATGTGCGAGAGATGTGCAATGTAGGTAACAAAAAATAATACTTATAACAAATCATTGTAATACTATACATGTCAAATATAGACACTTAGAAATGAAAAATTGGAATGATAATGATCCCAGTAAAATATTAAAGTGTCAATATGATAAAATTGCATTCTACAACCAAGTATGTGGGATACGTAGGGTAAAAATAAATAATACTCTCATAACTCTTTTTACAAATTAGAAATATTATTATATATAAAACATATACATGAGATTCAAGTTTATTTCTATCATGCGTATAAAATTTCAACTATGTCGGATACGATGCTGCGATGCAAGATATTAACTTGTGCCATTTACACCATGAAAAAATCTAAAATGAATTTAACCTTGTATCTCCTACCTTTTGAAAAAATCAACTCTCCCTCTTTCTTATGTATAGCATATCTTCTCTAATAAATTAGGAAACTAGTAAATAGACAATAGATAATAAGGTATGCTACCAAAAATAGAAATTAAATTTGACTCACATGAGAGATAGAGGTCGAAATGGATCTGTTTGGCAACCATAAATAAATCTCTTTCTTTTTCACGAAATAGTATATTAGTATGAACTATTGGCATTGAAGGTGCTTTGGAAATTAGTATGTATTTTACCATATGCCAAAACATTAATGAACACTTTATTGATTTTCAGATAAAATAAACCATGCAAACAAACTCGGTGAGGCTTCTATGACTTCTGTATATTATTCAATGAAGATGGATTGTCTTTATATGGGAAAAGACTCTCCCGAGTCGGATACATGAAAATCAAAAGACAACTAGACTGTTGGAAAATTTGACTCTTAACAATACCACAAGCCGGCTCTGGCTGAGCTTATAGCGGTGCTTATAGCTGGCTTTCTACATTTATTTCTATCACTCCCCCTTAATGGAGGAATGAATTTGCGACTTCTACACCTAACATCTCCCTAAATGGTTCTGACTTAATCTTTCCAAGAGGCTTGGTAGAAAATATCAACAACATTTTTCACTAGTATTTAAATACATAAGAGCTATTTCATTTTATTGCAATTTTTCTCGAACAAAATGATCTTGAGCTTCAACATGCTTTGTCCTTGCATGAAATCAGGATTGTTAGCAATATTGGTCAATTTGATCATCACATGCGATCATCGTGGGCTCCTTTGTTCTTTTCCAACATCTTGAGAAGTCTTCTTAACCAAATAGCTTCACAAGTTGGTAGCACAAGGCTTTATATTAACGCCTACGTAGAAGACAAAGATCACGGTTAGTTTGCTTTTCTTGTAAACAACCCAGGATCAATGTTGAACCTGTATCCGATTGGTTGATCTTGATCATCAGTTGCCCGATAAATCGGGAATCACGAATAACTTTTGTTAACTTAACATCAGGATGTGATTTATGTATTTAATACCATAATCAAGTGTACCTTTTAGATGCACGATGCGCTGTTGCATTCCAATGGATTTCTTGAGGGTTTAGCCATGGTGGCTTAACACTCTCACGGGGATATGGGGAAATATCAGTGCAGTTGTGGTGTGATAATTTAGACTACCCACCATATGTCTATACAAGATTTCCATTCACCTCATTCAGACCATCATCACAAGAAAGTTTCACATTCTATTGCATGGGGACAGGTAGAGACTTACTGCCCGATCCATTTTTAAATCTCTTAAGTATTTCTCGATATACTTACTTTGACAAACAAAATTTTGGCTGCATTTCTCCAAACTTCAAGACCCTAGGCATTAATGGCGCTCACCAAGATCTTTCATTTCAAATACCTTTTGATAAGCGCTTCTTGATTTCATCAATTAACTTTTTTGCATTTCACATGCAATTATTAAATCATCAACATATCCTTAGAAATCAATACTATATACCACCCTGTTCATCAAATTTGTTATACAAATTTGGATCACTTTTGCTCTTCATAAAACCCTGTTGAAGAAAGTAAGAGTCTATCTTCTCATACCATGACCTAGGTGCACGTTTTAGTCCATACAATGTTTCTTTAACTTACACTAAGTGTTCTTGCCCTTTTCAACAAACCCTTCAGAGGGTTGAGTAAGGTAAGGTAAACCTCTTCCTTTAACTCACCATTCAAAATCTTGATTTAACATCTAAGCGTGCAACTTCCATTATTACTTTGTAGCTAGAAACAATTAACGATTCGATGGTATTCAATTTAGTTAAGTTGCTAATGTTTTAGCATAATCAATATCTTATGTTTGTGAATACCCTTTGCCACGGTCTAATATATATATCTATACTACCATCTGATTTAAACATAGGTTTGTATATCCATTTGCATCCAACTGGGCTTCTGTATGTTTAGGAAATTTAGTCAATTCCCAAGTATTGTTTTCATTATAGATTCTTATTCTTCCTCCATTGCATTTCGCCATTCTTCATGTTCATTAGCTTCATCTAAATTCATGGGTTCTATGACATTTGAAATGGTAATCATTAGGGCATAGTCTTTATAACTCTCAGTAAATCTTGTCTTGAAGAGATCTTCTCAAGCGTTATCTTCCTCCCCACTTTGTGAAGATCTGTCTTCACGTCTAGGTGAATTGTGACTGCTTGAGTTGTCCATATCATTGAGTCCTTCTAATGGCATTGTTGTTGTGTCGTTAGCATTGTTTGCTCTTCTTTATGTATCAAGAAGTCTCTGCCATTCCTCATGATTGTTATTACCATGATTTCACCTTCTGCTCATGGAAAATTACATCTCTACTTACCGGAAATACTTTGTGAGTGGTTGAGGATCAAACACTTTGTACTTTTAAATTGGTGTACCAATGAAAATACATTTAGTGGCTTTAGCATCCAATTTCCTCTATTCTCCTTTGGAATATGTGCAAAAGCCCTACACCAAAATACTTTCAAATTATTAACTGTAGGTTTGTAACCATACAAGGCTTCGAAAGGGTAACATTATCAAAACTTACCTTGTTGGACTTCTATTCTTTAAATGCGGTATTTATGGGTTCAACCCAAAATGTATATGTGAAATTCTTACCTTTCATCATACTAGCGTGCATACTCTACCCGAGTTACGTTTTTCCTTTGACGATTCCGTTTTGTTGTGGGTGTGAGGTACTGTAAACTATTGTACTATTCCATTATCTTTGCAATATTTATTTGAAGTCCAGTGATTTTATACTCTCCCCCTTTATCTGAGCGGAGGATTTTGATGGATTTTTTTCTGTATGCTTTTCCACCATGGTTATAAACTCCTTAAAGTACTCAAAACATCACTTTTTCATCTAAGAGGTAAACTTATGTGTATCTAGGTGCAATCATCAATAAATAACGAAAAGTAAAATGCACCTCCCTAAAGACCTAGTTTGCTTAGGCCCACAAACATTAGTATGCCACTGAGATCAGCACATCTCTCTTTTTCTTAGCGGGATTAGGGGAATTTATCTCTGTGCATCTTTTCTAATGCTCATCCATCACAAACAACTTTCTCATTATTTAACATGGGAAGTCCTTCAACCATTATTTTTAACGTAACCAATAACAATAAATCGGGATGATTGGTGTGTCCATACCTTTGATGCCAAAGAATCTCTGTTGGCATAGTGGCAAGATTCAATGCATGATGTGCTTTCGCGGTAACATCAAGTTTGTATAGACCTCCCTACTTTCGACACCCGTTACCTTGATTGGTGGTCCAACAAATCCTTCACTATGCAATAATTCTTGAAGAATTCAACCTTCAGTTCTGATCTATGATGGTGGACACAAAGATCAAATTTTATTCTTGGCACATACACTACATTGCGAATGTGACGAGCTGTACCATTTGACAATGTCATAGTAATTTCTCCATATCCCTTGATCGATGAATACGGTCATCTCCAAGATATATCTTGGCACCATTACGTGTTTCTTTAAAATTAGCATACCAATTTTTATTACGGGTCATATGCGATGCTCAGAAATCCACAAACCGGGCATGGAATCATCCGTTTTAGCGAGGATAAGCGTTAGACACAAGCGACCTAAAGATCTCATGAGTCAAAAGTGGAGTTCATCAATATCATCACTAGCAATAAATAATTTGTGATCTTGATTTGAATATTTTTCTGCATAATGACTGAATGTGTTCTAGGTTTATTCTAGCCACATCACTTTTCTTCTTATGGCAGTCTTTAACCATATGTCCGGTCGACCATGATAAAACAACTCTTTGACTCATTCCTATCAGTTTACATACCTTGATTTGGAGATTGTCTTCTCTGTGATCAACCGCCTCTCTGCCGTGAATTGCCTCCTCTGCCTCTTTTTCCTAATCTCCCTCTTGCGGATCTATTATTTGACCATAGTGTCAAATCTTTACTCAGAGGCTTCAAATTCCCACGCCTCTCTCCCTCTTGCGACCAAAATGCACATTGGTTTTCAAATGTGGGGTTTCTCCTTGGCATGCAAGAGATTTGTTATGAACATATGATAATCTTCTAGCTACCATTTAAGGTAATAGTCACTAGATGGAGTGTTGGACTGTATTTCCCCTATATTTCTAAGCTTGTCTTTCACCTCTTTAATCGCGACCCAAAATGAACTAACAAATTCATTCCATCCATCTTAATGCCTAGCAATTTAGTTTTTTAGGAACAAGATGCGATTTGTGTTGCTAGTTTCATACAATACTTTAAGAGTTGTCCATGTAGCCGTGAAGTTGTAGCACATCTCTCTAATATGTGGAATTATGCTATCTTTAAGCGACATCGCGTAGTAATACCTTTGTCTTGTTTTAGCACTTCTCCAATCTTGGATGCTGTCTTTTATGCATGTACCGAGCTGATCGCTTATCCGAGGTTTCAGTTCTGTTCCATTCGCAATGTTCTAGATACCATAGCCCTCCATGAGCATCGCATCTTGAATTTCGAGTTAATGAAATTGAGCCATCCTTGTTAGCCGTTGAAGGGTAGGTCTTTGCTAGCGGATTCTCCATCGCTGCAATGTAATCTCTTGAAGAAAAATCACCAAGGATATGCAACTTTTTGTCGCTTTGCCTTCGGATACCACCGATCTGATTCAATCTCGGCTCTCAACTTTCTCACACAAAATCTCACAAATAATTTTCTCTTGAATAAACTTTAATACCCACTTATACTTCAAAATAAAGCCCACTTTGAATAAAAAACCACTTCACAATTTCTTAAATCTTTTACCCTCCTTAATAAACTTCTTTATAGTCCATATAAAGTTTTAAACTCCACATGCATACGCTTTATCCACTTTTAATAATAATAAAAAAATGAATAACTCCCATTTTCTTACTTGCATGTATAAGAGAAAAACTTCTTATTCAAAACTCACCACCATGTATAAGTTTTGAATAAGAAGTTTTCTCTTATTTTTAAATGCTCAAAAAATAAAAGGCACTTATGCATGCAAGATCTCTCACCACGCATGCATTCAAAACCTCACTACCACTGCGCGTACATTTAAGGCTACTCACCGTTATGCATCTGAAGCTCTCTCAAACTCACGCATTCAAATCCGCAATTAAACTCACGCGGCAAAGTTTCTCACTTACACTAGAGTGATGATTCACGGTTCTTCTTTCCCACAAGTCTGACCTCCTCGATCCTGGAAGCCTTCACGTTTACTCTTTAAAACTCGCAGCTATATACCTCTAAAGTACAAATCGAAGCTTCTCGCTATAGGCACTGCCGAAGCTTATTTTCGCACCGCCCGGCTTGTATTAGGCGGTACCGATCTCGCGAGGAGTATCGCACCTTACGTTGTTGTAGGCTGCGTGGGGAGTCCATCTCGGTAACTTGGGTATTGAAATCTTCAAAGATGTGTAGCGTAATTCGACATTTGCGAAATTTTAGTATTTCGGATGTAGGAAGGGGAAGGTGCTATCACCGCCGCGCACCTACCGGAGGAGGACACCGGACCTCAATTCATACCTCTCGTGGCTCGATACCAAGATAAAATAAACCAGTACAGTGAGCATGGTGAGGCTGGCTTGTAGTATTCGAAGAGACAAATTACATCTTTATATAGGAAAAGACTCTCTAGTTACATGCAAATCAAACACAACTAGACTCTTAACTAAAAAACTGACTCTTAACACACCTACAAAGCGACTCTCTGGCCCGGAAGCTTATAAGCGGGTACTTATAGTAACACAATGACGGCGCTCCATTATTTTCAAGTTTTTCTTTACCAATGGAGGATGCTTCCATGAAAGTCCGATACCGAGCATTTTTAAGCGAAAGGCATTACACCTAATGACAATGGAGCACAATTAATGATCTTTTAACCTTATTTAACGCCAAACCCTAATCAGTGGCTATGAATTGAGAGATCGGCATATTTTTATTCGTCCTCCAAAATCAATGGATGGGAATTTGTTGTTCCTGCTTTCTTGCGATATCAAGGCGTAAGTTAACATGTTTACTTTTAACACCTAATCACATTAAAAAATTACTATAAGAATATGTAATTGCCGCGTTTAAATGATTACTACATAAGTTTTATATTGGGGACAAGCGTTTGAGTGATTAGCGTTTCATTTTCTGGACCAACCGAACAAGCCCAACGCCTTTCCATCTCCTCATCTCATCTATTGGATTTCTGCACAACGCCTATCGAGCTCCTCATCTGGTCGATTGGATTTCTGCAGAGCTATTTGCTTTATCAGCTCTGTATAGACTGCGGGCAGCTTATACGTTGCTCCAAACCCTTCAACCGATTCACCGATAAATTCCCTAACACTACTTTTCGGATTATATCATTGCTTATTATGGTGGAATTGGAAAAGAAAACACTCGGCATCTGGGTTTCAGCCTCCCCGTTCCTCTTCTTCATGGGGGGCGTATATCTCCATCTCTCTGCTGTGAGATTCTGCTCTGCTGTTATTCTTCATGGGGTGCGTAGATCTTCATCTCTCTGCTGGGAGATTCTGCTCAACTATTATTGAAGTTTTAAAAGACCATAAAAGTTTTGAAAAATTAAGTCGATGAATGTAAGAGAAATGCGTTTATTAGCACCTTAAATGACTTGGTAGTTTTGTTACACTGACATTTATGGATTCAAGTTTTAAATCTTGAGATTAACATCGGCATTTTACCAATCAATATTTTCTGATTAACCGGTGTCGAATCGTTTAAATCCGAGCCCTTCAAAGATTTGCTTATTTTATGAGCGGTTTCTCTCAATTTTATGAGCGGTTTCTCTCAATTTTATGTGTTATATGCATGCAAATCCGAGCCCTTCAAAGATTTGCTTATTATTTGTTCGGAAAATTAAATCTTTGGACATGTGATGAAGTAACATATTTACAATTAGGCCACATAATTTTACCAGCCGTAAGTATTTCTGCCACGTTTAGTTTTATTAGTTTTACCAGTTTTATCAGTAATAAACCAGTTTTATCAGTAATAAACCTTTCATCATTCGCCAGCAGCGAGTTGGCTGTTAGTTAACATGTCTTCCATAGTGAAATCGAATCACACTGTGAAAACTGATTGGGCAATAGACTAACAACATTCAAACTGACGGCATAAAACCAAAAACCAGGCGGAGGATAACATCCATTTAAATATAGAAATATAGTCTTCTATCCTCCTTTAATGGCTGAATGGCTTCCCCTAATTGGCAGCAGGTGGTGTTGTAAATTTGACTCTCATGGCGGATATAAATTCAAGCAGCTTGGCCGGATCTGGCATAACTTCTTTCACTCCATTGGCCTCACAGAATCGATTACTCCACGCGTCTAACAGCGGCATCTTCTCCTGGTCTATTAAAACTGAATTAGTAGCCTTCTCGAGGGCTTTGACAAATGCTAAAATACCACCCAATGCGATGTCAACGAGGCCGATCTCATCTCCTCCGAAATACGGTTTTCCCGAGAAACAGCGGTTCGTTCGCAGAGCTTCCTCCAGTATAAGAAAGCTTGCCACTAATTCTTCCACCTCTTTCTGTTGCTGCTCTCCCTGACCCCTGAAAATTCCCCGAATGCATGGCATCATCTGAGGCCACCCATAAAGAACATGACTGTACTAATTAGGGAAGAACAAAAAGGCAGAAAGACAAAAAGCGGCGATAAGGAAAGGAACGAGAGCGTAGAGGTGATTATAGAGGCAAGTTATTACCTTATCGTCTACAAAGGCAGCCCAGAAGCGGGCAATGGCTCGGTCATATGGATCTTTGGGCATTAGAACTGGCGCCTTCGTGTCCCATACCTCGTCTATGTACTGCACAATAATCATGGACTCACAAACAGGCTTTCCATTGTGGATAAGCACCGGAATCTTCTTGTGAACAGGATTCGATTGCAGCAGCAGCTGGCTCTTATTCTGCGTGTTCTCTTCGATGAACTCGTAATCGATACATTTAAGAGCAAGTGCTATGCGAACCCGCACAACGAAGGGACTTTATTCCCACCCAACAGCTTTACTTGCACCTCTTCTCCACAGGCTTTCATCGCGATTGTTCTGAAAATGTATTGCAATCTAATGTTTTCTCTGTAAGTTTATGTGTATCTGCCTTTTCTATCTCTGCTATACTATGCTACTCCTCCTACCCCGTAAGTAAATAGCGCTCACACGGCCAAGAGTCCTGACCAAGCACGAAAGCTAGCTGCTTCGCGGAGTGCAGCCGACATAGACTAAAAATCCCACTAACATTACAAATAGAAAAGTCCTGACCAAGCACGAAAGCTAGCTGCTTCGCGGAAGCAGCCGACATAGACTAAAAATCCCACTAACATTACAAATAGAAAAGGTCAACCACAGCGCGCAGCATTACTTAATGCGTGATGAAACCTTACACTGTCTTTATTCGTAGAACCTTGCCTCGCCCCCTGCCATTTGGAGCACGACACAGTAGACTGTCAAATCTGATGGAAGAGTTGCCCAGACTAAAAGTCCAACTAACGTTATAAATAAATAGAAAAGGGCAACTAAAGCACGCATTATGTAATGAATGATGACACCCTCCATTGTCTTTCTTCGGAGAACCTTCCTTCGCCGCCGGCCATTTGCAGCGTACTCAGTGCAGACTTGTTACATCTTCGTGAGTCGTAACTACGACTGGTTTCATATTATTTCTCTCTTTTGAATGACAACGCGATAGACTCCCTTTTATTTTGTTGCATATATTTATCCAAGGATTAGACTCTAACCGTACAGAATATTAATCTTTAAGCTCGGGTTTCTTGCCCAAGAAACCTAAGCTTCTTGACTACAATACTATTTCTCTCTCAAGTTCCGGTTTCTTGCCCAACAAACCAAACCTTCTTCACTACAATATTATTTCTGTTTTGAATGAATACATGAACGACCTGTGCGTTGGAATTTGGTGGTTTCTTGCCCAACAAACCAAACCTTCTGCACTACAATATTATTTCTCTGTTTTGAATGAATACATGAATACAAGAAGGACCTGTGCGTTGGAAATTGGTGAAGGGGACTGAATTTGACTATGCATACATTTTTTATAATGGTTTTGTTTTTAAAACTATGATTAGCATGATGTTTTATATTTATTTTGTATTGTGATTAAATATTATATTTTATATGTATTTTTGTTAATTCTAGTTGTGATAACAAAATTTATATATTGAAAGTTGGAATTCATACTTAGTAGTTTATAATTTTCAATTAAATGCATGAGTATTTAAGGGAAGGTATTTGATTAATTTGTTAAGTCTATATTGATTTGGAAATTTGGAAATTCTTTGTATCTTTTGAATCTTGTGATTTGGTGTTTGTTATTGAGTGAACCCATAATTGAATTTTTTTTTATCTATAAGTTTAATATTGATGTATAACTATGACATTAAGCAAAGATCTTCTATCAAATTTCCATGTGTTACACTTCATTTTGATCACACTATTACAGTGTTAAAAAAATACAAACTTATTATTACATTTAACATAACATCATCAAACTCCCTAAGTTTATCAAAAATATTTGATGTTCCCTACATTATATGGAATACAACACCATTACAAATAAAAAATAAAAATAAAATCCTTAAATAATTAAGACTCCTCTTTTCTTAATATCTTTCCAAATTTCATATACCCTATCTCATTCCACCATTGATGAATCTATCCCTATTAGTGACACTTGCATAAGTATTGTAATGCACCTAATGATAGTTTTGCTCTTCGTATATCCTTGCTCTTGAAGGTTTATGAATGCATGTTTGCATTGGATTGAATAATAGTGAATCATTTTGCATGGTAGAGAAATCATTCTCTATTTTCCATGGTGTATATGTCTTATGTATTTCAGACTATATGCATTCCTTAACTATTTACTTTCCTTCATGTTTTCTCTTTCTCAACCATTTATACTTATTAAACTCTCGTTTTACTTTTAGTTTTTTTTCCTTTCAATGCTAGTCATGGTCAACTATCATGGCTTTGATAAGCTTTAACAAGAATCATAGAATTCAAAACATGTACATTTTCATAAGAAAGGTGGAAGGCCATACTTATGGTGTTGAAATGAATTATTAAATGGATAGACCTAGTTGGATTAAGATTAAATAACCCTTAATATATTTGGATATATAATTTAATAAATAGATTTCATTATGTACTTTTTCTAAAATAAAACCAATTTTAACCAAATTTCCATGATTAAAATATCTTTCACCTTCTCTTCCATTACTTCATTTATGTAAAAAATGCAAAAGCTCATTTGCATTACTCTGGCAAAGGATAAATGCTTCCATATTATTTCTCATTCGAGGAATCTCAGTGTCATATATTATGTGTGAGAATTCAAACCTTCCATCATGAATGAAACTCAAACCTCCATTAATTGAATTTAGGTGTGATCTACTCATTATCAAGCTAAAACAATAAAGTAATTTTAAATGAAATTCACATCAATAGAGCTAGATATAGGTGATGGTTATACATATCATAATGCACTTCCATCCTACCTTACCATGCTTATATTATTGTCAGTAACAATTTAAAATGGAAAAGACCTCTAAAATAGTCATAACATCAAGCCATTGGAATACGAGTCATGAAAAATTGTGGCATAACAATAAGGTAGAATATGAAATAGCTTTGTATAGACTTTATATTATTAGATCAAAATAATGGTGAAAAGTAAAACTCAAGAAGGATGGTAAAGATTTTACTTACATTGATGAAATCGATGTCTAGATGCTTAAGATTCCCTACAAGATTATTTGACCCAATATTTTATTGTACCCATTTTGGTTGCATCATAGATATAAAAGGTGTACCAAATGCAACATACTGTAATGCACAATCAACATGATTGTAAGAGCAATATCTAGAAAGAACAACAAAATGGCTAGATAACCCAATTTTAGGTCAAGAGAACACTTGCGAGAGAGTGGAGTACATAAATATCGACCTTGGAGCATTTGGGGAACTTTTTTGAACCTTCATTACTTCATTGACATTGTATTCCTCTGCCACCATTGACAACGAGCATATTTTGTAAGGATGAAAAGTTAGGTAGATGACTATACAAATGAAATGGCTTTCAAATATGGAGTGCACCAAATTAGAGTTAGAAGTGCAAGAAAACACTAGTTGTTAAGCATGTCTAAGAAGTTTGATTATCTTAATTTTTGTCATGTGGTATTGACATAGAGAAAAGAGTTTAGATATGAAGATGATTTTTTTGTCAAAAAATACTAATATAAAGTAAAGCATTTAGATCTCGAGTCAATTCTAAGGAAGAGGTGAATAACAATGAGTAAAAATGATATTAACTCTTAAATAAAATAACATAAGAATTAAGCATTATGTTTTAAAATAACTTATAATAACAGAGTTGAATAAAGAGTAAAATATATAAATACCCATCAAATCTAACCCCTTAACCCCTTACCGATAGACTTCCTTTTATTTTGTTGTGTAGATTTATCCAAAAATTATGCTTAAAGTAGCTTGTATATAACAATTAAATATAAATAAAGTAAAAATGTATAAATACCGATCAAATCTAACCCCTTACCGATAGACTTCCTTTTATTTTGTTGTGTACATTTATCCAAAAATTATGCTCTAACCATGCACAATTTTAATATAGATTCCAAGTATCTTGCCCAACATTCCGAACCTTCCTCACTCCAATTGTAATTATACGTTAAGTGTTTTTTAAAACATATTTTTTAAGGAACTCTATTAATGGTTCATGATTATGTTGACGTATGGTTAATAAGTTTTCTAACATTCTTCTTTATTTCATCTTTTTTAGTTTTTGTAGGTGTATATGGAAATATTGAAGACTATATTTTTTTATAGGGTAAGAAATTACATGTATATTAATTATGAAATTTTATTAATTTTTGAATTTATTTCCTTTATATTTGTAATGTGTTTTTAGTAAATGTAAAATGTGATTTTCATTCTAAAATGGAATAGAAAATTGTGATTTTTTCTTGGAAATATAGGTGTATATCAACCAAATTTTATTTGAGAATATAATTGTCATTAAGTTTCTCTATATAACATATGTTAGAGTTTAAAAACATCCCAACTTTTGGATTGGACACTCCACCTATCATAAATATTCCCAATGATACGTGGAGTGTTGGTACAAAACCTAAGAAATGATGAATTAAAGAATAATAATGATATGAGTAGCATTGTTAGTGATTGATCATTAACATGTAGTTAGTGATAATAAAAGGAGAAGATATGGTCAAAAGTTAACCATCCTCATTTTGTATTAGGTTTTCCTATAATAATAAGGTGATTTAATGTAGAATATAATTTTTGGATATCCAAAAATAATAATCTATTCTAGTTTTCTCTATGATTCACTCTATACCAACTGGTATTAAAATGTGCATTCCTAGCTTCTGCAATCAAGGAAAGAAGAGGGAACAACACCCTCTATATCCGACATCTATAGAAAATATTCTATCAAGAGAATAGCTCTATTAAACAATTTCATTGTAGGAGAATTTTCATATTTTTTTAACTCATGGCACCTCCTAAATCAACTCACAATGAGGATATTTTACATATCAATTTACAGACTCAGATCTTGTAGTAGAAATGAAAAATATTCTAGCAACATACACAAGTCATGTAACAATAGACTGAAATCATTCTAGGATTGGTGTTAGATCACTGAGCTTCTACACCAATCCTAAAAGGATTGGTGTTAGATCTCTTGGAATGCATTGGGACCCTAAGGTAACACTACATCAATTTGTTGGTGTGTTTGATGGGGAACAAGTGGATACTTGGATTAGAGATTTTACCTCATCTTTTAAATACAAGAAGGAGTAGCCATATCATTAAAATTTGATTGGTAGCATGCCACCTCCAAAGTTTTGTAAAAAAATGGTGGGACACTGTACAACATTGATGGGTTGAAACAATAGCTCTATGTGTTGAACTAAATGGTGTGATATTTATCCACACTTATAATTCCATCCCTAGTTGGAACAACTTCTGAAATAATATGTCACCATTTATATCCTATTAGTTATAGTGAAGGTTTATGGGCAAGGTGGCTTCAATTGCAATATTTTTTTAGTAAGATGGTGCACCATTACATTAAGGTCTTTTGGAAACTTTAGGTTCAAATATCCATTTTATACCCTAAACAAGTACTTATTATTAATTTTAATTTTGGTTTTCTTCCTTAATTGTGTCATGAAGTTTCCCTGGTCCCTAGTGCATCTCTCTCTTTATCCTTTTAGAATTCTCTAGTAGAATAAATGAAGTTGGGAAAGCACCCATTCCCTCAGTTTCCTTCCAACTAACCCCCTCCACAATGTCATCTATCCATTTTGTATCTCCACCCACAACTAGACAATACTATAGTTTTCATAAGACCACTTCACACAACATGATGTTAAGACCTTTTTCACTAATCCCCATCCAACTACTCCTACTACAACTCCTCTAGCACCAATTGAGGTGGAACACCCTACTACATATGATCATCACCTCATCCTTATGGTGTGCCATTACACTCTTTTTTGAGCAAGGGTCCCTATTCAGTCACAATTATCAAGTGAGAGATTGAATGGTTAATTTGATCCCAGAAAATATGAGTCAAAAGAATTTGGAATCATATGCTCTTGTGAAATCATTGGCCCTCCGTTATCACACCTCACCCACAATCATATTTTTTGGGATGGGTCATAGACATTGCTAACTCCTTGTTAGTGTCACAGACCTATGTTGTCACATTTTCTATTGGCTCACTTTTCCACAATATAGAGGTTTGTGTTGTATCCCCTCTTGACTATGTAGATTTAATTATGGGTACACTCTACCGACATGCTCATTTTTCCTAATCGGATGTATGTAGAAATTCATACACCCTCACTAATGATGGACACCCTTATTATTTTAATTCATCTTCATATTCTCAAGCTAAAAGTCTCTCCAAAATATATTTTGTAAGGAAAGGGCCTCTACATAAGTGCCTTGCAAAAAATTATGATACAAGAAAACCAAAACCAAACTCCCTACCTTAGATATTCCCTCTCAAAGATAAACATATGTTGCCCCTCATTTTCATTTCAAATACCACAATTCTTATTCAAAACCTCAAAATCCTCCTCTAATTTCTGTATCAACTGGAATTCACCTTCCTTCTATTTGGATGCCTTCTGAAAATTCCCAATGGGGCCACAATGGTTAGATTATATCCACCATCTCTAAGGATGATTTAATTTGCACAATTATGTTGTTGGAAGATGAGGATTGTGATGGAATTATTTCTAATTTAGTTGATGGGTGTATGTCAAACAAATTTCATGGAAATGATCAAGTTGCATCTAAAGATAAAAATGGAAGAAAAAGAAAACAACGTGGGTCATCTTCTAGACCAACTCATCAGTTACGAAATGCAAATACTATGGTCCATCCCTAAGTTCTTCACCTTTGACACCATCTACTCATACCCTTAGAGATGTAATGTCCATGTATATTGCATCGTGGAAACCCATCTAAAACATTGATAATGTATGGATCCAATGGATCTAGGGATCTTTCTTCACCATCCAATAATCTAACTGATATTAATCTCTTTCCCTCTCCCACCATACTACAATTAAGAGTACAAAGTCCTCTTCTCTACAATTTCTCTCTCTATTATCACAATGTATATTCTTTATCACACAATCTCACATACATTCAACCTAGACTAATACCACTTAATGTAATGACACACAAAGTTATGAATGTGCATAATGGTTTAAATGGAAGAAAATTCAAAGAACCAAACACATATAATTGAAACTTCATTAAACCATTAAGAATATCAAATTCAACCATAAAACATATGCGCATGTGCAATAAGTTGATGGAAAAAAAAAGTGGGAATGGGGTGAGCATGAACGCGCTCACGCATGAACGTGTGCACATTCTTGTGAGCGTGCACGTGTTCCTAATGTGATAGGATCGACAAACCTTGAACCAACATCCAAGATGTCACATAGGCTCCTCGATAGGAACACAAACAATTATTAAGAACCTACACATGTTCCTAGGAATGTGCATGCACTCTAGGAGCATGTGCACATTCCTTTTGGGACCGAGATTAAAAGGGCCAATGGCCCTTTTTTCTTCCATTCCACCATCGCGTCACGCGTTTTATAGAGCATTGAGTGAATTGAACGCTTGAATTTTTTTGATAAAGTGTCCAAAGGATCCTGACTCCACATCCGAGGGAAGCTAGGTATTTATTTGCTTTTAATTTCTTGTTTTTTCATTTCCTAAACTATTTAATTTCATGTTTTTTGTAATTTTCAAAGTTAATTTTAAAAACAAACCTAATTTATATAAATTCCATTATTAAATTACAGAACAATAATTAACATGGAACCTGGAGAAAACCAAAACCCAACACAACCATGGGAAGGCACACCAAAACCCAACCCACAACCAAAAAACGTAAACATAGAAATTGATGAAGGGTTGAAGCACGATTGAGGTCTCTTAGATCAAATTTCTAAGACTTAAGGAGTACTAGAGACCTAGCTGATTTTCATTGGCCATTTCCTTGGACGCCATTATATTGTCCATTGCAATTTCCTAAGGGCAATTAACCAATATTTCTAATTACAGGGCTAGGATGTTTGAGTATTACAAGACTTACTTTGATCCAGGTGGATATCGGTGGCCACCCACCTTCTCCAACTGGCCCAAAACATGTTTCTGGCAATTTTGGTAATTTACTATTTTTAGCAGTTTTTAACTTCCGAGGTCATTTTGAGGCCCTAAACGATGTTTTTTGAGAAAACGGGGAGCAACATGGATCCCAGATCATGTTGCTCACCCAAAAGTTGTAGTTCTCGGATAGATAATTCCAACGAGCTATCGAGTGCCCCAAATGAAGATCATATGCAAAAGTTACGCCCCTAGGAAGTTGACGTATCAACTACTCCCATCGGGGCCCACAAACCTTTTGGCTTTTCATCTTCCGGGGTTAGGGTTTTGGATTTTACTTATGTTAAAAGGGTCGTTAGAGCCTTATTGTAATAATCATATTCTCACGGATGCAAGTAGCCATCACATCTCTTCTCAGAGATAAGCTACCACCATTCTAACGAGTCTTTCACTTTGTATTTTACAGTTTTTGTACATTTATTTCATTAATAGAAATTGTGTATTACTATATATCTGTGACTCTTGTTTTATTTCCGCTAAATCTCTGTTATATTGTTGTCTCTCTTGCAATATCTCTATGCATTTATTTATTATATCTCCGATCTCATTTCGTGCCGAAAATAATTCGAATCAGTGGTATCAGAGCAGGCTATTCTTGGTCTTTTTTTCAGTGCATGTCCCCGACGAGGTCTGAGTATAGAAATTTGGGTCTCGAGCTTGTCTCTCTTGAGGACAATCTCTCTCGCACACCCAAAAAACCCTCAATGGCAGAAGAAAAGAAAAACGATGGAGCAGACGATCCTATCAGTCTGTTGCTTGAGCAAGCTCTCACGCGACAGAGGGATGAAATGATGGAGAATTTTTCCCACATCCTTCAACATCTCTCGATAGCATCAGGTGCATCTTCATCAAGCGACCACTTTGGAGGCACATCACCTTTCAAGGTACAGGTTAATTTTGATATTCCCGTATTTGAAGGTCAAATATATGCAAATGCCCTAGATAAATGGTTAAATCTGCTAGAAGGTTATTTCTCTGTTCATAATTTTTCTGACAAGGAAAAGATCACCTTCGCACTCCTTAAGGCTCTCCCCC
>SNQJ01S0018609.1:47951-62248 GCA_010110895.2 Picea sitchensis | reverse complement strand
TTCCATACCTTATTATATAATGTTTTTCAATTGCTACACTGCGATAGAAGACCCTCTATGGTAGTAGATGCATCAATGCCAATTTCCACCATTGATGTAGTAGTAGAGGCAGCCTGCTCATTTTGTGTACCACATACACAATTATGTGTCACCTTTGATAAATTCATCACAATGACTTGTTTATTCTATGATATCCTCAAATATATTTTTCTTGCGTTTCTAAAGGTTGCGGTACCATAGTGTGATGAACCATGTCCACTCAAGCTGGACAAGTCACCCTCTTCAAAAGTATCATGTGTTGAGTTAAATATTGTATAAACGTGAAATTTGTTATATTTTTTTGGTTGAATTTTACATTTTGGTACTAATAAAATATTATAAATATGTATGCAGGTTTCTTCATCGATTGTTGGGTCACTTGTACGACCGCCCTTTCATTCACCATCACTACCAACATTCCACCCATCATTTCCCCCCAACTATAGGTCCAGTCTAGTCCTTGGCCACCCTACCCCAACTCCTTGGATACCTATTTCCACCACAGGGGTTTTACTACCCTTTGTACAACTCGTGGGGGTTTATTTCCGCCCACCCCCACCATATTTCACATACCATCCATCCACAATGGTTGCACCTATATACCACCCACACTCACCACCTTTCCCATCGCATGCATCCACAGTGGATGCACCCATACTCCACCTAACCCCACCACCTTTTCCATCTCATCCATCCACAATGGATGCACCAGTATGCCACCAACCCCCCCACCTTTTCCATCCAATGCATCCACAATGGTTGCACCCATATGCGACCCACCATTCGTCTATGTTGTAGACTAGACTGTGTCATCCACTAAGGCTGCCACAATAGATGTTTCCTTAGAGAAGGTTGTACAATTGAGAACTCCACCTATTAGTGACTCTCCACCGTTGCCTGAGTTATTCATGGTGAGATCATTTTTTGATGATTTTTTATGTATCATGAATGGAATTGATTTTATGCATTTTTGTTTAAATTTCATGCCTTGATCCTTGTAATTGTTGCAAGGTGCCATTGCTAAGAGATTAGGTTCATCAAGGAGGGTAACACCCTCATGACTGTCAATATCATATGCAATTATTTGTCTTAGCTTGAATTAAAAATTATCATTTTGTAAGTCTGTTAATTGATTGCAGAAAAAAACATATAAGAATGTTGTTTCTTTGTCTAGTCTTTGGAGCGATGAACCACGACTAGGTGAAAAACCACTCGAGGATCTGCTTCAAGTAAGAGAATAAATATCGAGTTCTGTGTTGCACTTGATAGTTGTAAGGGTGGCAGTGGTCAATGGGTGGGTAAAATCATGAAGTTGGGTAACATTTTCGTGAGAATTGGGTCGCAAAAATTGCTAATGGCATGTTTTTGGTCAAACTCTTTGATTTTTCGACTGAAATAGTTTTTGGCCGAACTGTTTTTTCTCCCGAAAGTTAAATCTAACGACACTGTTGAAAAATATACCACAAATTTTAAATCTACCAACAATTTTCTGTAAAAACTAACTTTCGGTTGAACTATTAGTTCGGTCGAAAACCTATAACTATGCCACTTTTCATAAAAAGTATTTGTTCACTTAACCTTACTCCAACTTTGGGAAGAGCTGACTCCTTAAAATACTGCAAGTCTGGTTTCAGAACTAGTACCAACATTTTCAGAATTGAATCTACTTTCTTTTGATACAATTTGTTTTCAACTTAATTGTTTTTTAGTAATTTCAGTTAATTTTATAAAAGAAACTATGTACATTATTTTTAGATGACATAATGATTTAGTAAAATGAAAAATCAATATTTGCAATACAACATAGTCAACAATTATGGAAAATTTATATCATGGAACATTTCGTTGTCCTCTTCAAAAGGGTACTTTTAGATTTTACTTTTAAATAAAAATTAAGGCAGATAAATTGTGTTTATCTAAATGTGTTTAAAATATGCAACTTTTTCAGATTGGTCAAATTCAAAAAATTGTAGTAATTATAATATTCATCTGTTGTTTTCAAACTATAGTCATTCTTTAATAAAGTTTGCTTAGATTGTTGCAACATATTTTGTTTTTCATAATCAAAAGTTTAACAATGAGTAAAATGGTGTCATCAAACATAAATCATTATCAATGCCTTCATTTTTAAGGAAAATATTGTCAAACAATCACTAAAATGACATATCAAATATTAATAAAAAAAATTCAAAAAATACTTTTATTTATCGGCAATTGAAAAACTTATGAGAATATATTTCATTTTCTCAAAAAACAAGGAAAATAGACACCCATATTCATGATTTTACTCAAGTGTCATTTTGTATCTAGGGTACCATATGGCACTTTTCCATGTTTGGGCACTTGTCATTGTTTTGTATATTTGGCACGATGTGCCATTTTGTAAAAGATGTACAATTGAGACGATGTTGTGTGTGTGTGTGTGTGTGTGTGCATTTCATGGCAGGTGTTCTATGAATTTTTGTGCTTGTNACACACACACACACACACACACACACACACACACACACATGCGCGTGTGCATTTCATGGCAGGTGTTCTATGAATTTTTGTGCTTGTTTATTTGATCTTGATGAATGTAGGGTCCTTAACTAGATGAGGGTGTTCAACAAGATAACCATATAAAAGTTCAACCCATGGAATCATGTGTAGAGTTGTACTGATACAAGTATCATGAAGAAATCATACTCAACATTTATTTGTAGATATGAGTTCTTAATCAAAATTCCAAATTTAAACTTTTGGAAATATACCCATGTCATTAATAAATATTCAACCTCTAAAATTATGCATGGTGCTACAATTTTACTTTCCTTTCATAGGCCACCCATCTGATGATGTTGGTTCATGTTTTTCTAGGAGAAGGAAATAAAGGGCTTCCTTCTTTTTCATACATAATGCAATATAAATTAAAAAACAAAAATGATGACCCACCACATGAATTGATGGTAGACCCACCAAATAATCCTTTGTAAGACAATGAAAAGAAATAACCTATAGGCCTAAAACATGTTATAGTAGGGGGGTTACATTTAACATTCAAAAGAGGATCAAAGGAAGCTTCATGGAAGGATCAATTATCGTCAATCTACAATATATCAAACATATTGTCATCATTTTTCATCAAATTTTATGAGGGTTCCCCTAAAATCTCTAACAACTACTTAAATATGTTCATCGAAAAAAAAATGTTATATGAAGCAGTTGACTTGGGAGATGCAAAGGACAATGTATTAAAGATCATTCTATCACTAAGAGCATATAATATATCTAGCAAAGGAGAAGGTGATTGTGTGATGATGTGCTTCAAATATTCACGTGAATATGAATCTTCTTGTGTTGTTGATCATCCAAACTTCCAACAAAATAAAACCAAAAGTCCAATTAAAAAAGTTCCTTATATTTCGTGACACTCATATGTGGTTTTAAATAAATGCCACCAAAAATAAAATCTTTGTGGAAAAAAAATCATCTAAATCCAACATAAAAATTGACCTCCATTATAGTTTTATAATTCTACTATGGTCCAAGTACCATTCATTCTACCTCGAATGCAATTTGAGTGCTAGTGAAGTGGCTAGTTAAGTGACATGTTATAGGAGGAGAAATACATGTTATCTATTATAATTAGTTTATTAGTTTGGGATTATAACAAAATGGTGGATTTTGAAGAACTGCATCAACGAAAGGATATATTGACTTTCATAATTTAAAAAAATATATAAAATTAATATTATAAATTTTGAAAAAATACACTACACTAGAACAATGGATTTTTTTAAGGAAAATCCATCGTTAAGTTACTCAACACTACACTAATGGAGACATATACCATATATTTTGCTTGAAAAATAACATACCATTGTTAGAAAAACTCAATTTCACACAGTTATTCACAATTTCTATAAATAAAAATTATATATTCAAAAAACTAATTCAATTTTGTACATTTCATTTTTTTACACCATATTCAATTTCTTTGTAAAAGTACCTTGAATAATCCCTCCAATATAAGAGATTGTTGTTTTTCCATTCTTCCATTGCCACTAATGCGTCATGGGAGACCGAAACCATCATTAGCTTGCACATTTCCATATAAAATTCTGATCTAACGCATCATGGAGACTCATACCATTGTTAGTTTTCACATATCCATATATAATTGTGATTTAATTAAGGTCTTCATCACAATCTTTACGATGAAAATATATCCCTCAATCCTTCCTTCAAAGGTTTCCACACTCTATTCTACTCCAACAATACTCAAAAAGCCAAAATCCCTTTCTAATCTTTCATTCTCCATTTATACACAATGTCCAAAAGATCTTTAATCACAACAATTGCTATTATTGTAGATTATCTTTCCTTTTATATACGTTTTCAGTATACTTATGATTATGTTTATCTTTATGGGCCTTACGATAATACTCATTATTCAAAATAGGTTATCACTATCATATATTGTTGTTGTGATATATTTTAGGAAGAAATACTTGTTCTTAACCATTATGCCCACTCAGGCTATATTGAAAAGAGGAAGGGTGTAACACTAGGACTTCTCAGGAGGTCACCTATCCCACTACTACTCTAGCCTAAGCACATTTAACTACATAGTTCTTCTGATGAAATCCGATGCATTAATGCTGGTATGATCGCACCATACACTTACATATTGAACCATCAATAACCACTCTGCAACAAAGCATTAATTACAACATAAGGTTGCATATAAATATTGTTGGATAAGTTTCATTTTGTTTCACATTCTACAATATATATTAGCTTTATCTCACATTTACATCACATTTATTGTTCAACACACACCTATTGTTGAACACCATAAACGTAGAACACTTAGACAACACAACACCACAACATCATTAACGTAAAGCAAAATATAGTAACAAATGAACACAACTCACCCTTGGGAAATGGATGAATGCCATTAGTATTAGAGAGAAGGGGTCAAAATTGAGCCCATCACAGCATGTCAAGAGCCTCTTAGCATGTGCCAAAAGTATGATTACAAAAATACTTGTTAAAAAAAATGTTTACATGAAGAGCCTCCTAGTGCATCCCAGAAGTACAATTTAAAAAATACTCGTAAAAATAAATGTTTATTTTAGATTTTACAATTTTTTGGGGAAGTGCAAAGTAAAATTTAAAATTCCATATGAAGGGTGAAAGTTTAAATTAACTGTCATTATAATTTGATCACGGATCATCGTAATTAATATGCATTCGGGTTTGCGCGGAAACCCAATTATTATTGAATGCTAACAAGTGCAACACTCGTTGCACCATTGATTATGTTGTGAGAATGGTAGCTTGCACCATTGATGAAGCTCTAAGTATGGTAGGTGTTGAGAGGCGAGAGAGTGGACAAAGGGAGGCGGGTCGTGGCCCTATGTCGGTTGATCCCCAATCCTCGACCTGAAAATCTCTACAATGCATCTATGGAGGAGGCTCTGGAACCCCATTATTTTATCTCTCTCATTGTCGTCTCTTCCCATGAAAGAATCCTAGTTAGTTTTTAAGTTCACATAATCGATGTGAATTTATAATTGAGTTTATCAATTTGTATTTGTATAGATCTCTACCTCAATTGCTCTGTCTTTCTAGCGATGAAATTTTCAATTCCGTGTTGTTTGTTTTTCTTGACATTACATGTCATCTTCGTATGTGTAGTTTGTGCAAAGGTGAGGCCAGGATCAATCCTAAGACATTTGGACAATCCGCTACACTTTCATCCTCTATGAATTAGCGAATTTATGATCCATTGTTTCCAATCTACTATAAGATCCTTTTAAATTTCAGTGTAAGCATGGACAAAATTTGTTATGGAAAATGAGCCAACTGGATCGCCCTCAGTTTGCATTTATTGGTTGTTAATGTTTGAGGGAAAACTAGTCTCATAGCCCAAAACGATATAACATGGATCAATGATGCTAATTACATAGATGGGGGTCAGACAATAGACATGGGGGACGCCACTGAAGAAGCCGTCAGTTCTTACTTTCACACTCTACCGGTTTTCCCAAAGCCTCTCAAGAATTCTTGCTATTAGTTTCTTCTGGTTGTGGATGTACCTTAACTGTTAAGACTATGGTTTACCCTTGGAAATTATAGTGGATTCTAGCAATGGCCAAATTTCACTTTCTTAATTGAGACAGTCATTTTGTTTTCTTTATGTTATTGAGTTGAGAACCCTTAGGGCGGACATGTATCCAGAGGCTAAACCGGATAGGTGTGTAACGTCCCTCTAAATAAAACTACAAGCGAAGCATAATGTGCCAATTTTATTTTATTTTTCTTCTCTTGCTTCTAGGAAAGAAGGCAATGACTACTCAGTAAACCGCACCTAGACGACGAACACATGCCCACTGATCAGGCGACTGACAACTAAGACTCTTAGCACTATCACAAAATCAACAGGGTGCAACATGCAGAAATCAAGGACAGACATAAACAACTACCCATCCTGACATCACAGCCTCAACACCTAGATAACTAGAACCTTGATGGCGCGCAACCATACACAGGAATGCGTTGCACCCCAAGCGCCATCAACGAACTTACAAGTTCCAAAAACGTATAACGGGGAGTAAGACCCTAACCAAGTTATCGTTCGCCTCTTTCCAATATGGCGCGCACTGATCCCCTCATTAGGAATCATGACGTCCCCAAGCAATAAGCACGGCGATAAACTTGGCGCTACAACCCTATCTACACCAAGGATTCTAGCTAAAACCAACTCGCTAGGGGTCGAATAACAGACAAGAAGACTATGCCTACGTCCCCAAGCAACAGGTAGACATGACACAAGTTAATCTTTCAATTAAACTGTGCGAAGGATGAGAGGAATCATGTCTCCTACAAGACAACTTAAGGTGTAAGGACAGACCAACCCACCCTTCCATCTCGACCTAAAGCGTAGGGCGCAAAACTGCCAAAACTAAGGGTTGGTGAGGTGTAGCTAAGCATCAACTGAACTCTCGTTCAAATGATTGTGCAAACTAAAATACTGGTACCCCCATAATCGTGATGTCTAACACATCCTAAAATCCCTCAGGCAAGAAGTCTAGGGGTGAATGAGTGGACCTTAAATTATTACTATGGTCGTCAATCTGTCAAAGGGTGAACTAAAATAGACACTTGCCCCAAACAAACACTTGTTATCAATACACACTGTTCAAAAAGGGAAACTCTTAACATTTTAAAGGTGATCTACTTAACGTTTTTAATATTTCTAATTTAACCAGCCGATATATTAACCAGTTTAACATAAACGACGAGGCAGTAAAAATTATTAATCGAAACAATCGGTGTCTAGATCAAGTCCTCGATAAATCCATTGGTCAACTAAGACATTCTTATAACACAAGAGGTGGTCGTCCTAAGGTAAGAAATTGTTGTGCAAAGTAACTAAGAATTACCTTGGCTGTAAAACTAGGATTCTGAGTATGGGAAGAATCACTTGTTGATGTTTTTATTTATAACTTTTTTTTTTAATTATACTTTAATATAATCTTGGATCGATCTCTTATTAAAAAGGTAAATGTATAATTTCAACGCTGTAAAACCACTGAGTAATTACACCTTGGTTGTCAAGTAATACTAAAAGCTAGAAGGTTGATAAGTCACCTCACATTCTAAAAACCATACAACTGAATAGAGTATGTGTTTTTAATCAATTAAGCACTGTTGTTAAATAAATAAAGAAACAATATGCGTGCTGATCGCATTCACCAGGAAATCAGAATAAATACCACCCAAAATGGGTAATCAATTTACGTACAGGCTGTCAGTTATAAACGGAAGGCGTGCAGACCATGGAAAATGCTAGGCACATAGGCACGCTGTCTTAAAAGAAAAAATCATGCACACACACACGCCCCAATGGAAAATATAATTCATTGTGGTTAAGAATGTAAAAGTAAGGCCAGTAAATAGCTATGCCTTTACTCACCACAGAAAGGAATTATACCTAAACTCTGCCAAAGGGGAGGTAAATATAATCGCACAGCCTTCACAAATCGTATCTGCCAGTAGCTGTTGTTGCAATTCCCAAAAACGAAGACGTGGTACATTCGACAACAAACGCAACCATCCTAATGGAAAATTTCGTGGGGATTAATAGGCGGTAAACTCAGTGTTAAAAGGATGACTCCAGTGATAAAATCGATTTAAAGTCAGTGATATAAACACTGAATATCAGTGATAAAAAAAAAAAAACACCGCTACCAGCTGAAAACACTGCTCTACACAGTACAGTTCACAGAGGTAATAGAAATCGTTGTCTGGAAGATCGATCTCAGACAATCACGAGTATAGTGGGGAAGGTTCCACAGGGGTAAGTGATACAACCCAGATCAGATAAACCATGATCGCCCCAGCTAAGGGAAACACATGGTCTGGTTAAGAGATCATTGTCTCAAGGTGAGGGAGTTGAATCCCACAGAGAAGGGAGCATAGTCAACATAATTTAAATTATAAAATTTCTAGTAAGACGTTGTCTATAAAATCTATAGATTTGTTGTCCTGGTATTAAACAAAATTTATGCTAAATCATCAAATCAATCACCAACATGAATCAATGACAATCCATCAATCGATATCCATTAATCAAGGGAATCCATCAGCATCAATCACTATCAAAATCAATCGCTATCTACTAAAATCAATTGCAACAAAAACCAGTTGTTTAATAATAATTCATGAAATGTTGAGATGGGATGAAATGCATAATAAATCCATGAACGCCGAGCTAGTGGAACCTTGTCTTCTTAATGGGTGATTCGATGTTCAACCCATGGTAAAAAAAATATCACCAACCCATCATGGTTTCTCATTCCATAACTAAATCACAATGAAATCCGATCTAAACCATAGAAATCCTTACCAGCATGTGGTGTGGAAACAGGGTGAAGGGGGCAGTTATAAAGTGTAAAAATCAAAGTGAAGTCGCTGTCACCACCAGTGTCCAATAACGCAGTCTTAAAAAGTACGGGTTCAGTCTTGATAATGGCGAGAATTGCCAAAGTAACAAGGGGCACATCGCAGACTAGAAAAGATAAAATGTCACCGTCATTCAATAATTTGCCGAGTCAAATACCCGTATCAAGGCGCAAGACAAACAATCAGCCAAGGACAAACAATAGAGCTAGATGGCTAATAGGTTCGTTGTTCACTTCATCATCCTCGCACAGAAAAGCAGGGCGTTGAGATCCATAAGTCTTTTAACGCTAAGGCGATGACCGTAGATCAAGCTCCTGGCCAACTGCTCAGGCGAGGACTGATGAGATAAGGACGAAAGCTAAACATCCTGAAGGTCACAATCAACACCACAGGGTGGTCACGACATGCGAGGACGAAGGTCATGGGAAAACAATCAACCCAACAATCAGCTAGGCTATAAAAAAAAATTCAATCATGAAACTAGATAATCAGTTTACCTACCCAAAACACATGTAGATCTAAATCATAAATCCAACAATATTCTATCATTCAACGAAGAAGCGTAAGGATCCAACCAAGGAACAGTAAAACCCAACCAGGATGCTGACCAAAACACTTTAGGCAATCAACAAATGGGCAGGGGCTAAAGACAAAATTCTTCCATTTACAATCAACATAAAGGTCAGTCATAAGTTACTAATGCATTCTATTCTACAATATAACAAGTGTACCATTGCCTTAGTGCCTGCCTCGAATGACGTCCGCGTTCTCCATGCCGCTCTCGCTCGTCGACCGTTGGGACTACACCAGTACCTCCCAACCAACGCTAGGGGTACTCTGCTTCCCCCTTAGCCCCCCGAGCCGCAAAGGGGCCACACACTATCCAGATGGTACGTCTAGCTCCCATCTCGCCTCGCAAGGCCGAGCTACCACTCCTATCTCAACTGGGAAATCCCAACTCCCACAAGTAAATCAATGAAGTCACAAATCCAACAGCGTAATGTTACGCTAACAACCGATCTCCCACTTCCTCCTCCTTCCTCTCTTTTATAGAGTTTTAGAACTTCCAAAATTTCACTAAATCTCATTTAATTTAAGTTTTAATAAAAATCTTCTAATAATTCTCCTTCGTACAAGTGTCGTCCATCCCCACTTTCCTCCAATAATTATTTTCTTTAAATTAATAATTGTTTCATTTCCCTCACCCACCTAGAGTTACTCCTAAATTTACTCCTAAGTGTCCCTAGATTCCCTTACAGGTTTTAAATACTTTCCCTAAAAAGAAGTTGCTAATTTAATTCAATTTAGAAGGTTCTTAATTGCAGATTCTTTACTAAGTTGACCTCGCCTTTTACCATGAGTTCCCCTCTTTCCCTTATTATGTTTCCTCCATTCCTTAGTTTTCTAAATTTTATATTTCCTCTTTCCCCTTTTTATTAGAGATAAAAAACGGGAGTTGCAATTTAACCCCTTTTTCCCTTTTATTATTAATTCAACATCTTTTTAAACTATCAAAATTAAAAAAATAATTAATTTATTCTTTATATTTTATATCCAAAACTTTTAATTAATTTCTTACTCTCTTCATTTTACCCCAAAAATTTATGAAGACCAAAATTATTACTTAAAGGTTTTTTTTTTTTAAATTTTATTATTAAAATTTTATAAAGATATCTTCTCAAGGGTAGAAAAAATCTTACCCCTAGCGAATTTTTTTTTTTTTTTTTTGACTTGGGACTTAGATTCTGAACTGNTTTTAGACTTAGGACTTAGATTCTGAACTGGACGACATTTAATTAGGGGAGTTGTTTTAAAATTTCTTAATGTGTTAAATGTCTTAGGGCCATCTAGGTTCAACCCTCCATCATCATCAACGTGACGTGCCCTTCAAGACGCACTAGGTGCTCTAAGGGTGCCACTCGCCTCATTTGTTCCTTTGCGCGATGTACCTTTTAGGATGCACTATGTGCTCCAAGGGTGCCACTCGCCTCTTGTGTTTCTTTTGTGCGATGTGCCCTTCAGGACGCACCACGTGCTCCAAGGGTGCCACTCGCCTCTTGACTGATTGGTAGACATCAATAACCCCCGGAGTCAACACTCCGCCGGGTGAACTTATGGGAGACTAAGGGATTCTAAGGAAGAAGGCCCTCGCCTTATTGCACGCCCCTTAGAATCATCGTGAGTGACTATCGCAGTCTGCCCTCACGACATCGTGGGTCCTTTCGAACTAGGTAATCGTTAACCTACAGTTTGAGCCATGGCGGGAGTGTTAGTAGGTTGTGGTAGGGTTGTTGTCCACACCTCTCCCTCAACCTCTCTGGTAGTCGTGTGTGGCCCTTTTACTCCATATGTGAGTCTGGTCGGCAAGCTATCGTTAGCCTGCATCATCAACAATCATGTCAGAACATGTCCACATCATATCATCTAATAAAACGTACTAAAATCACAGTAAAACAATCAACCCCCAACAACACACTCCCTGACTCGATCCGAAGTCCAAGGGTTTCGTCGATGCCTCTGCATCCTCAAGGTTCAAAACCCTGCACACTCAGTAAAATCGAGTCAATAGCACCTGTCTATGTCAATGCAGAAAAACATCATGTCAGCTATCATAACGCCTCATAATCAAGGACAAATATTTTAATATCATAATAGTTTGGATCACTTGCGAGAAAGTGTCCTCAAAGAATAAGCTTTCTCTGTGCACCAAAGCGGGATGTTACATACACCCCCTCTTGGTCTAAACTTCGTCACGAAGTTTCTTAGTATAAATGCCGAAATAAGTGTATCACAGTATCATATGTCTATTTATCAAACAAAAATGGAATTTGTTGGGTCATATCATATGTGTCTTCCGAGGTCGCTGAGTGCGGACTATAATTGTCCCACTAGACCTTGACCTGGTCTACCGTTCGACATCGTAACTGTCGAATGCGATGATCTAAGATGTGGACCGGCTCAGCCATGAGCGCTCCCTCATCCGATACCTGCAAGGAACTCATGTCAATCACATGTGTAGGATCTCTAATATAATGTCTCAAAAAAGATACATGAAAAACATCGTGCATACGCCTCAAAGAGTCAGGCAAGGCTAGTCGATAGGCCACAGGCCCCTTTCTCTCCATAATCTCGAAAGGTCCCACGAACCTAGGAGAGAGTTTATCTCCCTTCCAAAACTTGATCGAACTCTTATGCGGTTTAACCCGTAAAAAGGCTCGATCGTCGACCTCATAACTACGGTCGACTCAGTGTGCATCAACATAACTCTTATGTCAATCCTGCGCTTCATTAATCCTTTGTCTTATGGTTTGCATTTGCTCTTCCATTTCTTGTATCGCTTCTGGTACACCCAGGACCCTATCCTCAAGTTGAACTCAACTCAAGGGTGTCCGACACGGTCGCTCGAAAAGAAACTCGAAAGGCGCCATCTTAATGGTGCTCTGGTAACTGTTGTTATAAGCGAAATCCACTAGTGGCAAGAATTCCTTCCAACGCTTTTGTTGGTCCATCACGTACATGAGAAACATGTCCTCCAAGGTTTAGTTTGTTCGTTCGGTCTGTCCATCAGTCTCTGGGTGATATGCAGTACTAAAGTTAAGTTGGGTTCCGAAGGCCTCTTGGAAACTCGTCCAAGATCGTTCAGTAAACATCGATCTTCGATCGAATATAATCCTCTTAGGCACGCTGTGCAACCTCACGATCTTATTGATGAAAATTCTAGCTATGTCAAGTGCCTGATACGTCGTACGCATAGGAATAAAGTGGGTACTCTTCGTCAGAGTGTCTACTACTAGAAAAATCAAGTCGCGTCTCCTTACCGTCAGTGGCAATCCAACAATAAAATCCATTGAAATAACCTCCCATTTCGATTTTGGAATAGCGTGTGGTTGTCGTAATCCTCTTGGGTGTCTATGTTCAGCCTTTACCTGCTGAAATTCTAGACATCTGGCCACATAGTTGACTATGTCGGCCTTCATTCCCTTCCAGAAGAATAAGGTTTTAAGGTCTGCCCTCATCTTCGTGACTCCCGGGTGAGCCATGTAAACTGCTCTATGAGCCTCGCTCAGGATCAACATCCTGAACTTGTCATTTGGTGGTACGTAAATCCAACTTCTAAACCTCAATAACCCATCGCTATCAAATGAAAATCCCTCATATCATGGTACCATCATTGTGTTTTGTCTAATAAAACCCTCGACCTCTTTGTACCAGTCATCGTCACGCTGTAAAGTGAGAATATTCTCACGTAGATTCGTCTGAAGAGGCAACACCGAGAAGATGCGTGGTCTCCAACTCAAAGCATATGCCACTCGGTTCACTGTTCTCTTTATATAAGAAATCTCAAAGTCGTACTCGCTAAGCAATTCCGACCAACGCCATTGTCGTGCGTTCAGATCACTTTGCGTAAAAATGTGTTGTAGTCCACAATGATCAGTCTTTAGTTGAAATTTTCATCCAACAAGGTAGTGTCTCCAAACCTTCAAGGCATATACGATGGCTAATAACTCCAAATACTTTGTCATGTAGTTCTCCTCATGCCTTCTCAGTTTCCTCGAAATGTAAGCGATTACTCGTCCGTCTTGCATCAAGACTCCGCCTAAACCTTCCTTGGATGCGTCTGTGCATAAAAATAAGTCCACGTCCATGTCCGGGACCTTTAGTATCGGCGCTATTGTTAACAACTCCTTAAGCCTCCGAAATGTTTTCGTGCATTTCTCAGTCCAAATAAACTTCTTGTTTTTCTTCTGCAATTCTGTGATCGGATTTGCTATCTTCAAAAATTCCTCAACAAATCATCGATAGTATCCTGCTAAACCCATAAAGCTACGCACTTTTGTGACATTTGTCGGCGCAGGCCATTCCATAATAGCCTCGACCTTGGCTTTATCCACGGTGATGCCTTCGCCGGAGATGACATGCCCTAAGTAGTAAATCCTCGATTGATAAAAAGAGCATTTGGACAGTTTCCCATACAATTTGTGCTCTCGCAGACACTATAGTACCAAGCGCAAGTGCTCATCATGCTCCTATGTCATACGAGAGTAAATCAAAATATCATCAATGAACACTTGGACAAACTTGTCCAAGTACTCGCGGAACACCCCATGCATCAAACTCATAAATACTCCTAGGGCGTTTGTCCTTCCAAACAGTAAAACAGTAAACTCATAATGTCCAAACCTCATCTTAAAGGCGGTCTTAGGGACATCATCCTCCTTGATCCGCAACTGGTGATACCCTGATCGCAAATCGATCTTGGAGAACACCGTCACACCCTTCATTTGATCAAACAGATCATC
>SNQJ01S0018609.1:31128-41407 GCA_010110895.2 Picea sitchensis | reverse complement strand
CCTCCAATAATTATTTTCTTTAAATTAATAATTGTTTCATTTCCCTCACCCACCTAGAGTTACTCCTAAATTTACTCCTAGGTGTCCCTAGATTCCCTTACAGGTTTTAAATACTTTCCCTAAAAAGAAGTTGTTAATTTAATTCTATTTAGAAGGTTCTTAATTGCAGATTCTTTACTAAGTTGACCTCTCTTTTTACCATGAGTTCCCCTCTTTCTCTTATTATGTTTCCTCCATTCCTTAGTTTCCTAAATTTTATATTTCCTCTTTCGCCTTTTTATTAGAGCTAAAAAACGATAGTTGCAATTTAACCCCTTTTTCCCTTTTATTATTAATTCAACATCTTTTTAAACTATCGAAATTAAAAATATAATTAATTTCTTCTTTATATTTTATATCCACAGCTTTTAATTAATATCTTACTCTCTTCATTTTACCCCAAAAATTTATGAAGACCAAAATTATTACTTAAAGGGTTTTTTTTATTTTAAATTTTATTATTAAAATTTTATAAAGATATCTTCTCAAGGGTAGACAAAATCTTACCCCTAGCAAAGTTTTTTTTTTTTTTTTNAACTGGGCGACATTTAATTAGGGGATTTGTTTTAAAATTTCTTAATGTGTTAAATGTCTTAGTGTCATCTATGATCAACCCTCCATCATCATCAACGCGACGTGCCCTTCATGACGCACTAGGTGCTCCAAGGGTGCCACTCACCTCATCTATTCCTTTGCGCAACATGACCTTCAGGATGCACTACGTGCTCCAAGGGTGCCACTCACCTCTTGTGTTTCTTTTGTGCGATGTGCCCTTCAGGACGCACCACGTGCTCCAAGGGTGTCACTTGCCTCTTGACTGATTGGTAGACATCAATAACCCCCGGAGTCAAGACTCCACCAGGTGAACTTGTGGGAGACTAAGGGCTTCTAAGGAATAAGGCCCCCGCCTTATTGTGCGCCCCTTAGAATCATCGTGAGCGACTGTCACAGTCTGTCCTCGTGACATCGTGGGTCCTCTCAAACTAGGTAATCATTAACCTACAGTTCGAGCCACGACGGGAGTTCTAGTAGGCTGTGGCAGGGTGGTTGTCCACACCTCTCCCTCAACCTCTATGGCAATTGTGTGTGGCCCCTTTACTCCATATGTGAGTCTGGTCGGCAAGCTATCATCAGCCTGCATCATCAACAATCATGTTAGAACATGTCCACATCATATCATCTAATCAAATGTACTAAAATCACAGTAAAACAATCAAACCCCAATAGCACACTCCCTAACCCGATCCAGAGTCCAAGGGTTTTGTCGATGCCTCTGCATCCTCAAGGTTCAAAATCCTGCACACTCAGTAAAACCGAGTCAATAGCACCTGTCTATGTCAATGCAGAAAAACATCATGTTATCTATCATAACGCCTCATAATCAAGGACAAATGTTTTAATATCATAATAGTCTGGATCACTTGCGAGCAAGTGTCCTCAAAGAATAAGTTTTCTCAGTGCGTCAAAGCAGGATGTTACATACACCCCCTCTTGGTATAAACTTTGTCCCGAAGTTTCTGAGTATAAATGCTGAAATAAGTGTATCACAGTATCATATGTCTATCTATGAAACAAAAATGGAAATTGCTGGCACATATCATATGTGTCCTCCCAGGTCGCCGAGTGCGGACTATAATTGTCCCACTGGACCTTGACTTGGTCTACCGTTCAACATCGTAACTGCCAAATGCGATGATCTAAGATGTGGATCGACTCAGCCGTGAGCGCTCCCTCGTCCGATACTTGCAAGAAACTTATGTCAATCACATGTGTAGGATCACTAATATAATGTCTCAAANCAGATACATGAAAAACATCGTGCATATGCCTCAAAGAGTCAGGCAAGGCTAGTCAATAGGCCATGGGCCCCTTTCTCTCCACAATCTCGAAAGGCCCCATGAACCTAGGAGAGAGTTTATCTCCCTTCCCAAACTTGATCGAACTCTTATGCGGTTTAACCCGTAAAAATGCTCGATCGCTGACCTCGTAACTACGGTCGACTCGGTGCGCATCGACATAACTCTTCTGTCGATCTCGCGGTTCATTAATCCTTTGTCTTATGGTTTGCATTTTCTCTTCCATTTCTTGGATCGCTTCTGGTCCCACCAGGACCCTATCCTCAAGGCGATCCCAACTTAAGGGTGTCCGACATGGTTGCCCGTAAAGAAACTTGAAATGTGCCATCTTAATGGTGCTCTGGTAACTATTGTTGTAAGCGAACTCCACTAGTGGAAAGAATTCCTCCCAACGCTTTTGTTGGTCCATCATGTACATGAGCAACATGTCCTCAAAGGTTTGGTTCATTCATTCGGTCTGTCCGTCAGTCTCTGGGTGATATGCAGTACTAAAGTTAAGTTGGGTTCCCAAGTCCTCTTGGAAACTTGTCCAAAATCGTCCAGTAAACAACAATCATCGATCGGATATAATCCTCTTAGGCACGCCATGTAGCCTCAGGATCTCACTGATGAAAATTCTAGCTATGTCAGGTTCCTGATACGTCATACACACAAGAATAAAGTGAGCACTCTTCGTCAGAGTGTGTACTACTACAAAAATTGAGTCGTGTCTCCTTGTCGTCAGTGGCAATCCAACAATAAAATCCATTGAAATAACCTCCCATTTCAAATCCGGAATAGCGTGTGGTTGTAGTAATATTGCTGGGTGTCTATGTTCAGCCTTTACTTGCTGACATTCTAGACATCTGGCCACATAGTTGACTATGTCGGCCTTCATTCCCTTCCAGAAGAATAAGGCTTTAAGGTTTTCCCTCATATTCATGACTCCCAGGTGAGCCATGTAAACTGCTCTATGAGCCTCGCTCAGGATCAACATCCTCAACTCATTGTTTGGCGGTACGTAAGTCCGACTTCTAAACCTCAATAACCCATCGCTATCAAATGAAAATCCCTCATATCGTGGTACCATCATTGTGTTTTGTCCGATAAAACCCTCGACCTCTTTGTACCATTCATCGTCACGCTGTAAAGTGAGAATCTTCTCACATAGATTCATCTGAAGAGGCAACATCGAGAAGATGTGTGGTCTCCGACTCAAAGAATCCGCCACTCGGTTCACTGTTCCCTTTATGTAAGAAATATCAAAGTCGTACTCTCTAAGCAATTCCGACCAACGTCGTTGTCATGCGTTCAGGTTGCTTTTCGTAAAAATGTGTTGTATTCCACAATGATCAGTGTTTTGTTCAAATTTTCATCCAACAAGGTAGTGTCTCCAAACCTTCAAGGAATATACGATGGCTAATAACTCCAAATCATGTATCACGTAGTTCTCCTCATGCCTTCTCAATTTTCTCGAAATGTAAGCGATTACTTGTTCGTCTTGCATCAAGACTCCGCCTAAACCTTCCTTGGATGCATCTGTACATACCAAGAAGTCTGTGTCCATGTCAGGGACCTTTAGTATCGGTGCTATTGTTAACAACTCTTTAAGCCTTCGAAATTCTTCCGCGCATTTCTCGGTCCAAACAAACTTCTTGTTTTTCTTCTGCAATTCCGTGATCGGATTTTCTATCTTCTAAAATCCCTCGACAAACCGTCAATAGTATCCTGCTAAACCCATAAAGCTACGCACTTCCATGAAAATTGTCGGTGCAGGCCATTCCATAATAGCCTTGACCTTGGCTGGATCCATGGCGATGCCTTCGTCGAAGATGACATACCCTAAGTAGTGAATCCTCGATTGATAAAAAGAGCATTTGGAAAATTTCCCATACAATTTGTGCTCTCGCAGACAATGTAGTACCAAGCGCAAGTGCTCGTCATGCTCCTCCGTCGTATGAGAGTAAATCAAAATATCGTCAATGAACACTTGGACGAACTTGTCCAAGTACTTGCGGAACACCTCATTCATCAAACTCATAAATACTCCTGGGGCGTTTGTCAGTCCAAACGGTAAAACAATAAATTCGTAATGTCCAAACATCGTCTTAAAGGCGTTCTTAGGGACATCATCCTCCTTGATCCGCAACTGGTGATACCCTAATTGCAAATCGATCTTGGAGAACACCATCGCACCCTTCATTTGATCAAACAGATCATCAATTCTCGGCAAGGGATACTGATTCTTGATCGTGGCCTTGTTTAGTTGATGGTAGTCAATGCAAAGCCTCCATGATCCATCCTTCTTTCATATGAAAATAACAGGTGCACCCCATGGTGACACGCTAGGACGTATCAGTCCCAGGTCCAAAAACTCCTTAAGTTTTATTTTCAACTCTTGTAACTCCGGGGTCGACATCCGATAAGGCATTCTTGCTATCGGTTCAGTCCCCGGTTTTAGGTCGATGGTAAACTCCAACTCTCTCTCCGACGGCATCCCAGGTAACTCCTCTGGAAATATGTCCGCAAACTTTCTCACCACCGGAAGGTGTTCTAAACCTTCCGCTACTCCCTTCTCGTTTTACGCAAGGATCCCATAAATCTTGCACCCCTTGCACATACTCTTCCGTAGCTGTAAGGAAGAGATGAACCTTAGGGAAACTCCCTGGTTCCTTCCTACAATCACATGTCTCTGCCCCTCGTCGTCGACCAAGCTCAACCACTTTGTCTTATAGTTGAGTATCATCTCACGTGATTCCAACCAATCCATACCAATCACGACATCATAAGATCCTAAGATCTTGACGTACAAGTTGGCCCTTGTGACAAACTCTCCCAAGTTAAGGGTACAACCCATGAACTTTCCTCCAACCTTCTGTTTGGCTCCTAAAGTCATCTCTACGAGGCTAAACTCATCCTGTTCGACTGCCTTTACCTTAATCCCTTTTAGTGCTGCACCAGAAATGAAACTTTTGGTAGCACCGAGATCAATCAAAATACTAAGGGTTTGGTCAGCGACGATACCTGTCATCTCGAGCACAGTCGACTGGTGATCTGCCTGGTGGTTATTCATCGCTGCGTGAATTCGATGGGCCTTGCCCATAACTCCCACTGTAGTGGGTCTGCCTGATCCAGATGCTCTGGTCCTCTCCACAGGACAGTGGCGCTGGTAGTGTGGCTCCCCACACGTCCAACACCCCTTCCTCGGCCCAGTAGTCCTGGTACCCGAAGTAGAAGATGACAGCCCATCGGCCTGGAACCCTGGTCTGTTTTGCTGAACAGGCCTAAACTGCTGCTGCTGCAAGCGACGCTGCTGCTGATGCGGAGGTCCCCGATAAGGTGTCCGCTGCTAAGGCGGCAGTCGCCGGGGTGAAGTGAAAGTGGATCCCCTCTGGAAGCCACGATATCTCGGTGTATGTCTCACTCATGTCTGGTGCTGCTGTGTTCCAGATGAAACTTGCTTTGCTGGTCTCGCTGGAATCTTGGTTTGAGCCCCACTGATAAGCTCCTCCTCTGCTATGAGTGTTGAAGGAAAATCTCTCTGCGGACAGGTAGATCTCCTCAAAGAGCTAGACTCTTAACTCTAAGACAGAAAGTGCTTATCATGGTCATTGACTTCCTTTTAGGTCTACACAAACTAATGCATGAAGAGGAAGGAGGAAAGACATACCTTTTACCAGTGTTTGTCCCTGCACACTTCAAGTTGAACTCCAATATTGAGCTCCTCGATAAGCCATGTAGACAAACAAAGTACAACCACTTCCTATTCTATCGAGATTAGTTCGAAGAAGATCTATCTACTTAGAGACAAATTTATGTAATGTCAAACACAAATTAAAAAGAAACAGGCCAAGCAGATTACATTAATGAGGAAAAAATGCTACTTACAACCATAGATGGAATTTAGCAGTTTCGTCATGTTCTCCTTGCCTAACCCTTGCTCAAAAGCTCCACGATCAGAATGACGATAGCTTCGCTGATTAGCCTCCACTTCACTGTGTGTTTCCTATGAGATCATAGGTTTCATGCTTCTCATCCCTTCTCCAAATATCACTTATGCGATTATAAGTTTGGTATGATTCTCTATCTAGATCCCCTTTTTACCATGAGAAAGCTTGTTTATATAGCCTTGGAGAGGCTCAACAACTTGGGATATCTTTGGGGTGAGTTGAGGATTTTCCTCCTTGAGTTAGGGATCTTCCCTAAGATCATGGCTTGAATAGGGATTCGAATCCAACTGCCTTCAGGGATTGAAGGAATCCTCCCCTCATTCATCTCAACAAACCAATTGCTGCCCAGAATAGGCAGTGCTCCCTCAAAAGAGCTATCAGAACATTATAGCGTTCCCTAGTAGGCTTTAAGGGGGCGCCAACACTCCCAAAAGCAATAGCTATCCTCCAAAAGGGCAGAGTCAGTGTTATAACGCTCCCATATAGTGTATAGGGGGGCGCCAACACTCATGAGAGAGGTATAGGGGAGCGCTCTCCTCCAAAAACTCATTTTTTGGGTTCTTTCAAATGGCAAGAGGTTCATAAGCCCAGTTAACTATTCCTCCTCTTCCAAATCAAGTGTTTGAGGTGTTTCAAGTGTCTTTTTGATGTCGTTATAAGTATGACATAAGCATCATGGCAGTATGCTTTGCTTGACACTTGTGACACTTGTGAGCAAGATGTGACACTTGTGACACTATCGAAGTGAGTAATTTTGATGTGTAACAATGAGGGCCTTCTGGACGACATCGTGCAAGGTTTGGGGCATTAAAATCCTAACCTTTGCACATAGGCTGTCATTAAGGCCAAACATGAACCTGTTGACCTTAAGTTTCTCAGTGTTAAGGTGCGGAGCATACCGGAGCAGCTCCATAAAATGGGCCTCGTACTCGGGCACCATACGACCTCCCTATCGTAAGGCATTGAACTCATTGAGTTGTCACTCAACTAATTCCTCTGAAAGGTACCTCTCTCGGAACTGTTCCTCGAATAGTTCCCATGACACGTCTTCGATGGCCATGTTCAGTTGTGGTAGGAGTGTCTTCCACCATAGAAGAGCAATCCCCTTCAATTGAAAGACCGCCATGCGTACCTTCATGTTGGAGGTATAATCGCGAAGTGCAAAGCACATCACCATGTTCTCCAACCATGCCTCGGTGGCTACGTCGTCCGGGGCACCAAAGAAATCGGGAAATTTGACTTTCTCGAGTTCACGGTGAATGCTACCAGTAACAGCCGGCGCGCGCGACAGAACCTCAGTGGGTGTCGGCGCCCTGGCCTCATCTCTGTCCAAACGACTGATCAATGCCTCGAACATGCCCTGAAAGGATCTCATCATTCTGATTACATCGCCAACTACTATCTGCTCCTACCCGAGAACCTGCTCGTCTCCCTGGGGGTTAGACCCCTCAGGTGTGGATGCTACTGGAGGCGCCACACCTCCTCCCCTAGCACCCCATCGTTTGCCTCCGCGACATCCTCTAACCATGATTACCTACACGCACACAATCAACTCGATTAGCAACAGTATAATCAAATCATGTCAACGAAAGCCGTAGTGAATCCCAAGTCACGGGTTGAACCCGCTCTGATACCATATGTAACGTCTCTCTAAATACAACTACAAGCGAAGCAGAATGTGCCAATTTTTTTTTTTTTTCTTCTCTTGCTTCTAGGAAAGAAGGCAATGACTCCTCAGTAAACCGCACCTAGACGACGAACACACACCCAACGATCAGGCAACCAACAACTAAGACTCTTTGCACTATCACAAAAGCAATAGGGTGCAACATGCTGAAATCAAGGACAAACAGAAATGACTACCCATCCTGACATCACGGCCTCAACGATTAGATAACTAGAACCTCGATGGCACACAACCATACATAGGAATGCACTTCACCCCAAGCACCATCAACGAACTTACAAGTTCCAAAAACCCATAACGGGGAGTAAGACCCTAACCAAGTTATTGTTCGCCTCTATCCAATAGGGTGCGCAGTGATCCCCTCATCAAGAATCATGCTGTCCCCAAGCGATAGGCGCGACGATAACCTTAGCGCTCCAACCCTATCTAGACCAAGGNTGTAGCTGAAACCAACTCACTAGGGGTCGAATAATAGACAGGAAGACTACGCCTATGTCCCCAAGCAACAGGTAGACAAGACAAAAGTTAATCTTCGAATTAAACTGCGCAAAGGATGAGAGGAATCCTGTCTCCTACAAGACAACCTAAGGTGTAAGGACAGACCAACCCCCCCTTCCATCTCGACCTAAAGCGCAGGACGCAAAATTGCCAAAACTAAGGGCTGGTGAGGTGTATCTGAGCATCAACTGAACTCTCGTTCAAATGCTTGTGCAAACTAAAATACTGGTACTCGCATAATCGTGATGTCTAACACATCCTAAAATCCCTCAGGCAAGAAGTCTAGGGGCGAAGGAGTGGACCTTAAATTATTACTATGGTCGTCAATCTATCAAAGGGTGAACTAAAATAGGCACTTGCCCCAAACAAACACTTGTCAACAATACACACTGTTCAAAAAGGGAAACTCTTAACATTTTAAAGGTGATTTACTTAACGTTTTTAACATTTCTAATTTAACCAACAGATATATTAACCAGTTTAACATAAACGACGAGGTAGTAAAAATTATTAATCGAAACAATTGGTGTCTAGATCAAGTCCTCGATAAATCCATTGGTCAACTAAGACATTCTTATAACACAAGAGGTGTCCATCCTAAGGTAAGAAAATGTTGTGCAAAGTAACTAAGAATTACCTTGGTTGTAAAACTAGGATTCCGAGTATGGGAAGAATCACTTGTTGATGTTTTTATTTATAATTTTTTTTTTTTAATTATACTTTAATATAATCTTGGATTGAACTCTTATTAAAAAGGTAAATTTATAATTTCAATGTTGTAAAACCACTGAGTAATTACACCTTGGTTGTCAAGTAATACTAAATGCTAGAAGGTTGATAAGTCACCTGACGTTCTAAAAACCATACAACTGAATAGAATAGTTTTTAATCAATTAAGCACTGTTGTTAAATAAATAAAGAAATGATATCCGTGTTGATCACATTCACCAGGAAATCGAAATAAATACCACCCAAAATGGGTAATCAATTTACATACAGACTGTCAGTTATAAACAGAAGGCGTGCAGACCATGGGCAATGCCAGGCACACATGCACGCTGTCTTAAAAGCAAAAATTGTGCTCACACACACACCCCAATGGAAAATATAATTCGCTGTGGTTAAGAACATAAAACTAAGGCCAGTAAATCGCTGTGCCTTTACTCACCATGGAAAGGAATTATACCTAAACTCTGCAAAAGGGGAGGTAAATATAACCGCACAGCCTCCACAAATCGTATCTGCCAGTAGATGTGGTCGCAATGCCCAAAAATGAAGACGTGGTACATTCAACAACGAACGCAACCATCCTAATGGCAAATTTTGTGGCAATTAACAGGCGGTAAACTCAATGTTAAAAGGGATGACTCCAGTGCTAAAATCGATTTAAATTCAGTGATATAAACACTGAATATCAGTGATAAAAAAAAAACAAACATGCTGCTACCAGCTGGAAACATTGCTCTACACAGTACAGTTCACAGAGGTAATAGAAATTGTTGTCTGGAAGATCGATCTCAGACAATCACGAGTATAGTGGGGAAGGTTCCACAGGGGTAAGTGATACAACCCGGATCAGATAAACCATGATCGCCCCAGCCAAGGGAAACACACGGCCTGGTTAAGAGATCACTGTCTCAAGGTAAGGGAGTTGAATCCCATGGAGAAGGGAGCGCAGTCAACATAATTTAAATTATAAAATTTCTGGTAAGACGCTATCCATAAAATATACAGATTTGTTGTCCTGGTTTTAAACAAAATTTATGCTAAATCATCAAATCAATCACCAGCATGAATCAGTGACAATCCATCAATCGATATCCATTAATCAAGGGAATCCATCAACATCAATCACTATCAAAATCAATCGCTATCTACTAAAATCAATCACAGCAAAAACAAGTTGTTTAATAATAATACATGAAATGTTGAGATGGCATGAAATGCATAATAAATCCATGAACGCAGAGCTAGTGGAACCTTATCCTCTGAATGGGTGATTCGATGTTCAACCCATGGTAAAAACAATATCGCCAACCCATTATGGTTGCTCATTCCATAACTAAATCACAATGAAATCTGATCTAAACCATAGAAATCCTTACCAGCATGTGGTGTGGAAACAGGGTTGTAATGACCCTTTTCTTATTAATATGAATAATTTCATAAATAATCCTAAACATTAGCTAAATTATAATTAATTATTATATAACCTTAATTAATTATACGTTATTAATTAATCATTTTGATTATAATTAGCTGAAGTATGA
>SNQJ01S0018609.1:3315-14526 GCA_010110895.2 Picea sitchensis | reverse complement strand
TTCGCGATGGCCTCTTCCAGCTCGCGTTGTAGGCGGAGGGGGCAGATTTCGTTTACATTGTGGACGACGACATCATTCCCGGTAAGAGAGTCTTAGATCTATCTTTTCACATGCCGCCTGAACGGAGAAGTATCAGAACATTGTCCTCGGGAGCATTGGTCGCATTCTTCCTTTCCGCCAGAAGGATTTCAGCTTTCCCAGTTACTGGAAATTTGATTCCAAACAAGCCGGATTGTACTTGGCTGATCCCACTTATAATATCACTGTGGATTGTGTCCTTCAAGTCGATTTTCTCTCCAGCTCCCGGTTTATGTCAGCTGACCTTGTCAAAACTCTGTTTATTGAAAATCCCTTCGCTTTTGCTGCTGGTGAGGATATGCATCTCAGGTAATGTTCTCTTCGTTCCCACATTTTTAAGCTTACCACATATATTGCATTTGATTACATTTGTGAAACTTTTTTAGACCTATTGCATTTTGAATGAATTTCCTCTCCTTGGTTTATTGTAAGCAAACAACTGCCATTATTATTTAATCCAATCCAATCCCTTCTCATCTACATGTTAAAGAATTGAATAAGTGAAAGCTTTCCCAGTGGGACAACATGAAGAACTCTTCAGTATGGCCCATGGTAGTAGAATTACAGTACTCTAATTTTCTACACAGGTCAATTGCACATCGTTTCCTCATTGACACACCATATTTTCTACACAGGTCTTCGTCCCCCGTGTCATGGGTGGCCTCATGGTCATGGCTGCCCTGCTGGGCCTCTCCACTGGCTACTTCGGCGCACTGCCCGTCCCGAGCCTTCCTGCGGCCCTGTTGTCGTCGTCGTTCGGGGTGTTCCCCAAGCGAAAAGGTGGGAAGAATAAGGTTAGGGTTTACATGGACGGATGCTTCGACTTGATGCACTACGACCATGCCAATGCTCTCAGGCAGGCACGTGCGCTCGGTGACGAGCTGGTCGTTGGCGTCGTCAGCGATGAGGAGATTATAGCCAATAAAGGACCCCCGGCCTTGTTATATAAATGGTGTACATCCATTCAGGTTATTACAACTTATTGTAATTGGCGATATATCCAGAAAGAGAATGGAAGAGATTAATGGTGATAAGGTAGTAAGGAGGAGTGACTTTCCTCCAGGTTTCATGTTTGGGATAGCAACTTCTGCTTATCAAGTACTCTCAATTCTCACTTGTTGTCTAAATCCACTCTTTGTTCTCACGGTACTTAAATTACAGTGGAGCAAATGCAATGTGTAAATATCCTGTAATGCCAATTAAACGCTTAAAGTTCTTGTATGCATTAATGATTAATGCAGTGTGAAGGAGTTGCCAAAGAAGGTGGAAAAGGTCCAAGCATCTGGGACTCATTTTCCCGAACACTAGGTCAAATTGTTTTTCTTCTTTGGTTCACCTTTAGAGGGAATCTCATTGTAAGGATATGTTTGTTGATGTGTGTGTTTCACTTTGCAATGCAGGTAAAATTCTTGATGGAAGCAACGGTGATGTAGCAGTGGATCAGTGCCATCATTATAAGGTATTTTTTAAATTGGTTGTTCTCAATAATGTTGGGTATTAGGTCAGTATTTTGTTACCGAGTGTTTTTTTCTAATTCTTAATCGATCCTTTGAATTCGGCACACTAAAGATGCCATTTAAAGATGTGGAAAATTCATAAAAATTTCTCTAATCAATATCATTAGCTTAAATTTATTGGACGAGCATATATCTTGCAGGAAGATGTGAAACTCCTGAAAGATATGGGAGTGGATACCTACAGATTCTCGATTTCATGGCCTCGAATATTTCCAAGTAAGTTCCAACAAAGTAAATTAATCACCAAATGCATTCTCAGTGCTCAATGTTCAATTAATATTATTAATTCTCACAGTTTGATATTTGTGATGTCCATTAAGAGAATGTTTATAAATTATTGCAGAAGGAAAAGGAGAGATCAATGAGGAAGGAGTAACCTATTACAATAACCTCATCAATGAACTTCTTTAGAATGGTTATATCCAATATTCTCTCCTAATATAGCTTGATCGATATCACATGTAATGTGGGCTATTTATTAGGTTCTGACCATCTCTTTCTCTTAACGATGCTGATTGTAGGAATCCAAGCGTCTGTCATATCTGGAGGATGAATATGGAGGATTTCTGAGTCCATACATAGTGTATGATTAGGATTTCTACAATATTTTATAGCAAAAATTGTGTTTCTGTACTTTGATATTCATGTTGTATGGATCATTCATTTTTATTTATAATGATATCGTGATGCAAGACTGATTTCACTGCTTATGCAGAAGCATGTTTCCGATTATTTGGTGATCGAGTTAAACAGTGGATAACATTGAACGAACCTTTTATGTATTGTAACTTAGGATATGATCTCGGAGTTCTGGCTCCTGGCCTTTGTGGTTTTCAGAGTCCGACTGCAGATGAAATGTACACCACGGTCCATTACATGCTTCTCGCACATGCGGTTGTTGTGTAAACATATAGGAGCAAATACAAGGTGGAGTAGTTCTTCTACGCACAAAATCCTACTAAAAGTTGAAGCTAACATTAGTTTTCATGATGGGTCTTGCAATTGGTCAGCATGTAGATTTATGTCAAAATACTTCAGAGCACATAAAAGTGTTGATTTGCGTACAATTGGATTTACAATGGTTAAGCCATAAACATTATGGCAATGGGAAGTGCTTTGTTTTTGGGTTTGAACTTCGAATATATAGTTGGCTGGCATACGTTCATGGTAACAGATGTAACACAAGATACAGTTACCAGACGTGCTGCATAAAAGGCTACTACAACCGGGATCGATTAGGCCCTAATCTATGAGGCAATAGTATACCAAATTGACTCAAATCCCATCCTTTTGATGATGATTTACCCTTTGCCCATTTTTTGTATGGAATGACATAACGAGCAGTGTGCAATGAATTGTCGCTTTCCCAATTTATTTTCATTGGAATCCTGCTATTCAGTCTATGCTAAAATTGATTGAAATTGTAGATTCAATCTACGCTGGAATTTATTGAAATTGTAGATTCTGATAGCATAGATGCGGAAGTTTTGAAAACCCTACTAGACTAGGATTATGCAATATATGAATTTGATATGTGCAATCCATGAAGCAAAAAGGATTTTTAGCTAATTTCCATAAAAGCCTATTATCCTACTCCTTCCGTGAATTTGATATGTGCAATCCATGAAGAATTTTTTTTTTTTACCTAATTTCCATAAAAAGCCCATTATCCTACTCCTTTCGTAAGATCTTCCCCATTCGATAGTCGAATTTTCACCTATTATTCAATCTATGCTGAAATTTATTGAAATCGTAGATTCTGATAGTATAGATGCAGAAGTTTTGAAAACCCTAGTATATTAGGATTATACCTAATTTCCATGAAGAAAAAAGAAAATGACCTAATTTCCATAAAAGGTCATTATCCTACTCCTGTAAGAACTTCCCAATTTGATGGTTGAATTTTTGCCTGATATCTGTAAAAAAACCCTATTATCCTACTCCTTCCATCAGAGCTTCCTAATTTGATAGTTGTAAATGATGATACTTAAGCCACTTTAGCATTCTGATTGTCTTATTGATCATTTAAATTGTACATTTCTATTGGGCCTAAAAACGAAATGCAGACGGAAAGTGTACGACCAACAAGCCTGGAATCTATTAAGTAGCCATGCCTCTATTATGCATCCACAAATAAGTTGTACTATTGGAAGAAGATTTAGATAATCTCGTTACTAAATGAAATTTAAAAAATAAATAAAACATGTGCAAATCTTTTGATCCTCTTAACCTTTCATAACTCCAAAGTTCGGTATAAATCTAAGCAGGTCTTTTTTACTTAGCCGAGCTCTAATTATACCTGAAATGGCTATGCATTTAAGCTTTTCATTAGTTTTTCATTATTACCTTCTTTCAGTTTTAGCTATGTTTTTAATTATTAGCTGGACTCACAAAAAGAGATTAAATGTTGTGAAAATGTTTGCAGCTCGAGCAAAAGGGTTCTATAGGGCTTACCTTAGTCTGCAACTAGATTTATCCTTATTCCACATCTCAGGAAGACCAATATGCAGCGCAGAGAGCGGTGGATTTCATGCTTGGATGGTATTACTTGTGTCAGTTGTTTTAGGTCTTTACAATTTAATATTAGATTCTTTTGTGGTCAGTTGGTTTTTTTCCTTTGGCTCTTGTTAGGTTCATCAATTTTCTGCTATTATATTTCCTTATTTGTTTGTTTAGTCTCTGTTCCACTATTACTTTTTGTGTGGCAGGTTTATCGATCCAGTAATGTCAGGGGACTACCCATTTACAATGAGAGATAGAGTTGGTGATCGTTTGTTAAAGTTCACTGAGCAACAATTTCAACAGTTAAAAGGATCCTTCGACTTCCTTGGAATGAATTATTATACAAGTCAGTACGCAATTAACTGTTTGGACCCAACCAACGTGAACTCTGTCTGGAACAGGGACTGTGGAGCCAATCTCATTTGTAAGGCTCGTCATTTACTATTGCATTATTCTGTTCACATGTAATAAACTAACCCTAAAATTCTAGTAGTATATCCAGGAAGTTCTTTCTACTTACTAACATTTGATTTGCATATGACATGCTTTCAACAACAGAGCGCAGTGGAGTGCCAATAGGACTCAAGGTATGCTAAATATTAAGGACAAAACTTGTAGATAAATATTGGTATTCAAGCTTAAAATTGAGCCCACCTTATAGAGTTTGATTTAAACGTTAAAATCATAGATGCTTATTGTTATCTATAAAATTTGCGCAGGCATCCTTTTGGCTTTATGTGTATGCACCAGGACTAAGGGATTTGCTAATCTATGTAAAAAAACGGTCTAATAATCCGCCTATATTTATAACAGAAAATGGTAAGAAAATCACATTATCGATTTTCATTTCATGACTGGTTGCAATAGATCGAAAGATAACGCTAAAATTTGGTTGCAGGAGTGAATGACTTCCCTGTGGAGAACTCCAATCCATCGCTTGACGAAATGCTAAATGATACGTGGCATATAAATTATTGTTCTGAGCATCTGCGCTACATACTTCAGGCTATAAGGTACTCGTGAAGCACTGTCACACTCATAATCTATTCATTCAATTATTTATATGGAGATATTCCTTAAAGCGGGCCATGTAAATATGGCACATGAAAAACCCATGAAAATCCCCTAAGAAATGCCCACCTCACCCATCTAGGAAAGTCTATTTTCAAACGTTTACTTGTCGAAGAAAAAATTGCTAGTCAACAACAACTTGGTAAAAACAGATCTCACCATATCCCAACACTCGAGGTCTGGTTCAAGATGAATATATTGCCAATTTTATAGATAAATTGTAAGTATTATGCTAAAAACAACAGTCTTTTGAAGAGATATATGATGCCAAACCAAGTTGTTGTGTGCCTCTAAACATCCCTTTAGTCAAATCTATTAGTCATCATTCGTATGGTTTATATTTCTATTTCATAGAATGCCTTAACTTGATTTCATCTTAAATGTTGCTGCAGAGATGTCTCTTATAATTATTTATATGGAGATATTCCTTTTTCAATATCGAAGTTGAAACAGCTAGAACAACTGTAAGTGTGCTAACATCCTGCAGTTGCTAGCCATTGTAGAGGGTTTTGCTTAATTTGTAGACGTTTTTGTATTTTGCCCTGTATTAGAGAGGAATGGAAGTTATTTTTGACTCATTGACTAAATTTACAGGATTGTGAAGAATAACCGGTTAATGGGGCCTATCCCTTCAACGTTGTCTCAGATTCCAAACTTGAAGAAAATGTAAGTTGGGAATACTAGTTTGGATTCTACTCTCTTTGCTGCTCGTTACTTGTTGAAGAATTGCATAGGATGTGTAAACCCTGGATTCTGGAGCGTATCATTTAACAATGCTTTTGCATTTTTTAGGGATTTTGCAGACAATCGATTAAGTGGGGAGATCCCTAGGCTTATCTATTGGAATGAGGTTTTGCAATATTTGTAAGAGTCTGGGTTCTTTATGAGTTTTCCCAGGGCTATTGTTCTTTAAGCAAAAAATGTTATTACTTTCCTGTTAAGGCTTGGAAGAAGCTTTTGTGTAATGTGTTAATAGTACTATTTGTCTTTGGTTTGCAAACTGAATTTGGTGACCATTCTTTTTTGAATGGGCATATTGTTATCATTTCCAGGGGGTTGCGCAATAACTTCTTAGTTGGAACTCTATCCCCTGACATGTGCCAATTGACAGGATTGTGGTTCTTGTAAGTCGTGATACTTTTGTCTTATGGAGGAGATACATAATTTTTTTGAAGCTTTTTTCTTTGAATTAATGTTGCATATGAAACCTATCAAAACCCATCGGTCATAGAGCATCTATCTTTAAATTGATGTAACTTGATGCAACAATTTCAATGCATTAAGGGATCTTACCTAAAGGTTTCTTCGTGGTAGCTCAAATGTTTCTAATCAACTACTTTGATCTCTGTTATGCAGTGATGTGCGGAGCAACAACTTGACAGGGTCCATTCCTGAGAATATTGGGAATTGTACAAGCTATGCAATTTTGTATGTTTTCTGATTCTTCTAATTCGATTTTAAATGAACAAAAGGGTGTGTAAATGTATGTTTTGATGCAAGACTTGTGATCTTAAGTACTTGTTGAATTGGGGTTGGTATTCTTGTCAGGGACTTGCCATACAATCAACTTACACAAAAGATTCCCTTCAACATTGGGTTTCTACATGTGGCAACTCTGTAAGTCGAGATATTTCCAGGACTAAATTGTCTTCAAGTATCTTATACCATCATTGATGCATCATGTCCTCTGTTATATCCTTTTAATGAAACAGACTAAATATCAGGAATTTTGTGTTGAATAGGTAGGGATATGGCATTATGCGGGTTGTTTTAAGTAGTGTAATTTGTTGCATGGTAAGAAATATTCAACTGACTTCATTAAGTTGTTTGCTTTAGTTGTCATAGCCTAATTTTAAAGCGTTTTTTTATAGGTCATTACAAGGAAACAAGCTGGCAGGAAGGATTCCGGAAGTAATTGGTCTCATGCAGGCTCTTCTTGTTCTGTAAGTACAGTGTTTGTTGGATTTCAACTTGTTCAAAATTTTCCTGTAATCTGTAATCTAATTAATGTATAACATCTGACATTTAAATGCATCCAAGCCTAGCTCAATAAAAATCCATAATGTTTTTGGATATTGTTAATATATTTTTTATGCAGAACCAATCAATATTCCTTCCTTCATTGATCAATGTTTTGTGATCCCTAGCAAAGACTTTTGATTATATAATTATGGTTTAAGCATTAGTGCACTGATGCATTTATATTTATTATAGGGATTTGAGTGATAATCATCTTACTGGAACAATTCCTCGTATCCTAGGCAACTTGACTTACACTGATAAACTGTGAGTTGCTTGCATAGTTAATGCCTGAATTGTCCCTCTCATCTCGTACTGTTATAGTACATTACATTTTCACAGTGAGCGTCCCTCATGTTCAATTTCCAAGAAGCTGATTCTCCTGTTAAATAAATAGTGTACATTGCACTAACAAGAATAGTGTACATTGCACTAATAGTTTGATGGTGCATAGTACTTAATTTAATATCCAAGAAGCTGATTCTCCTGTTAAATAAATAGTGTACATTGCACTAACAAGAATAGTGTACATTGCGCTAATAGTTTGATGGTGCATAGTACTTAATTTAATAAATATTGTACATTGCACTAACAGGAATAATGTACATTGTGTACGTTGCACTAACAGGTTGGATGGTGTATAGTTCTTAATGTTTTAAGATAGTAAATTGTATTGTACCTCAAGTTATAGAATATGTTATATCACTCATTAAAATATTGGTATAGTGTTTTTTTTTTAATCCAAGTTTATATTTTTCTCTTTGAGTTCAAGCTGAAGCTTATATGTGTCATCCTGTGTTTTTAACTTTTTCTTCTGAAGTCAAGGTTCACTTTCAACGATTATTTTGTTTCGTTATTAACTAACTTTTTCATTTGAAATCAAAGTTCATCTCTGTGTTTTTTCCATTCAAAGTTAAAAGCTTAAATGCTTAAATTATTTTTAGTAGATATTTAATTTTCTTAATTCAACTCTCAGCTTTGGTATCTTTTGTTTGTTACTGCTACTGTCATTGCTTTAACCTTCTTTGTAAATTCAAGTTGCTCTTTGTGAATGAAAGGTTCATTCTGTACATCACTAGTTGATATTAAATTTTCTTTAATCCCATTATCAACTTTGGCATCTTTTGTTTGTTGTTGTTGCTGCTATTGTTTTAACTTCTTTTTAAATTCAAGCTTGTTCTTATTAACTCAAAGCTCATTCTTTACATCACTTGTTGTTGTATTCATTTGGATTGCTTGATGAAGACTGCAAGGTAGCATGTGCTGCTCTTAATGTTTTAACTTCTTTTTAAATTCAAGCTTGTTAATGTTTTAACTTCTTTTTAAATTCAAGCTTGTTCTTATGAACGCAAAGCTCATTCTTTACATGGCTTGTTGTTGTATTCATTTGGATTGCTTGATGAATACTGCAAGGTAGCATGTGTTGCTCTTAATGTTTTAACTTCTTTTTAAATTCAAGCTTGTTAATGTTTTAACTTCTTTTTAAATTCAAGCTTGTTCTTATGAACACAAAGCTCATTCTTTACATGGCTTGTTGTTGTATTCATTTGGATTACTTGATGAAGACTGCAAGGTAGCATGTGGAGGAAGATGCAAAAAAGCATCTCTCCATGACCGATGTTTAAGAGCTTGTGGTACATGCTGTGCCAAATGCAACTGTGTTCCTCCTGATACATATGGAAACAAAAACCTTTGCCCCTGCTATGCTGACATGAAAACACATGGCAACAAACTCAAGTGCCCTTGACTATGATATGTGGAGCATTATTATAAACTCAAGTGCCCTTGACTATGATATGTGGAGCATTATTATAAACTCAAGTGCCATTTACTATGATATGTGGAGCATTATTATACTTGTTGAGCTGTCCAGCTTTGGAACATAGTTATTAGTATAGAGAGGCATATATAAATAGGATGCAGTTGCTAGCTTTGTTAATAAATGTATATTTATGTATAAATCATAATAATAAATGTTCAACAGTGTTGGTACTGTAACAACATTCAAAATAGCAACTTGAAAAAGCTTGGACTCATGCTTTTCTTTTGTAAATGAAAAGAGAGAAAACAAATTGTAAATACTTTCCAAGATATTTGAAGAATTTCACTATATTGGGCACTAGTATTAATATTTCTACTGTACTGCAGCAACCCTCTCAGTCGACACCAAGTTCTAGATGGTGTGACATGATTAGCAATGTAATTTTTAGTATTTTATTTGGTTCCCATCGTACAAATGTGTGGGACCAAATTTCCAGTGTCTAGACATGTCGACTATATTTCTGTCCATGTCCATGTCCATCTACTACAGTCAACAAAAAATCTAGAAGAGAAGTTATTTACTATTTTAAATTATGTATGGCATATTCTTTTACAATTTCATTCCATTTTTACAAAACCAAAATGGCATATTCTTTAACAATTTCACTCCATTTTCTTTAAAGGATGAAAGAGTATAGAATTTTACTGAAATTGGAAAAATTGTTATAATATGCTTCAGCACATCAACGTTATGTAACTTCCTCTTACTATTAGTTCTTAGAACTTCAACCTGAGAGACTTCATAATGCTTCAAATTTAAGCAATCTTAGACTTAACTATGATGAAATATATTTAAAATTTAAGTAGACCTAACTATTATGAAGAATATTTTAAATTTAAGTAGACCTAACTATAACTGTTATGAAGAATAAATCATTTTTAACCTTTAAGCGTTTAGAAAAAACACACTTTTTCAATCAATTTTTGCAAATATTTATAAATTAATATAGTTAAACAATTTTAAAATTTATTAATAAAAAATTAACATTGTTTAAAAAATAATAAATGTTCATTTTTATAATTTTTTATTAAATTTAAAAATCTACTTTGAATTTAGATTTATCAAGTAGTAAGAGAGTTTAAAACTTTGGTGTAATTTTTTTTTATCATTTAAAATGATTGAAGTTGAGTCAAAGAGAAACATAACCATTCTTTTATGTTAATATCATATTTTCACAGTAATAATCTCACAGGATCTATTTCGCCAGAATTGGGGAACATGACAAAGCTGCGCTACCTATAAGAGCTTCTAATCACATTTTTTAAGAAATGGAAATTGGATGCCCATGATAAGGAATAGCTCTTCGGTAGTTTTAATAATTGTAGGCAGCTAAATGACAATCAGCTGACAGGGAAAATTCCACCTGAGTTGGGGAATTTGGAACAGCTGTTCGAATTGTAAGTTTGTGTCTAAACCTTTTTTTTAGAAAGTGGGGATAAAAATGAGGAAATATCTTGAAGTCTCCTTATACACTAGAGATTAATCATTGATCACTTCTGGATTCTTGCTGTAAGTATTTAACAATCCAAGGTTGTATATTTTTTTGATGATTATTTACTTGTAAGTGATATAATCATCAAGTTGAGTGAAGAAGTTGTGGAACATAATCTTGCATTGGCTAACAATATTTTTGCTTGTGTCTTCACTTGTCCTTTGTTGTGTAGCAATGTGCATGGTAACAGTTTGAATGGAACTATTCCTTTGGAATTTCAAAAACTTGATAGGCTAACTTATCTGTAAGTAGTCGTAGGCCATATTCTATGAAATATAACACAATGAACAGTTGAATTCTATTAAGCATATTCAATGTGACTAACTGATAATGTTGTCACACAGAAGTTATATTTGATGAGTTTTTTAATGTGTACTTCATGCTTTAATATCTGTGTCCTTGACAATAGGTGTTGTCGCCACATATAGCTTCGGGTTATCTCAATTTTCCTATCTTATAGATTCATTAACTAATGCATGCAACCTGTTATAAAACTTGACCCAAATGACGGAATGGTAATCACTATCAATGCAGTGGGCATTTATGGCATTTATGAAAGTACAGTCAATGCAGAGTGGTGGCAGTTGGAAGAATTTAATCAAAGCATGGGAAGAAGTGAAGGCAACAATAACACTTCAAACCTATCAGTCAATAAAATTGTAACAAATTTATAATTTTTTTATTTAAAAAAATATGAATACAAACTTCAT
>SNQJ01S0018608.1:87969-98954 GCA_010110895.2 Picea sitchensis | reverse complement strand
ATTCCTAATATTGCAAATGATATAAATGTATTGATCTAGTGTGTTGGCACGTGTAAAATTATCCACCATGAAGAGAAATTTGAATTTCCTTGTAAAGAGTCGAGTTGTAACTGAAGTCTCAATTCTAGTTCTATTTTCGAACTAAAGTGTAATGTTGAGTTGTAACTGAAGTCTCAAGTCTAGTTCTATTTTCAAACTAAAGTGTAATGCCGAGTTGTAACTGAATTCTTAAGTCTAGTTCTATTTTCGAACTAAAGTGTAATGTTGAGTTGTAACTAAAGTCTTAAGTCTAGTTCTATTTTGGAACTAAAGTGTAATGCTAAGTTGTAACTGAAGTATTAAGTCTAGCTCTATTTTCAAACTAAAGTGTATTGCTGAGTTGTAACTGAAGTCTCAAGTCTAGTTCTATTTTCAAACTAAAGCATACCAATATCAAGTCTAGTTCTATTTTTGAACTAAACTGTAATGTTGAGTTGTAACTGAAGTCTCAAGTCTAGTTCTATTTACGAACTAAACTATACCAGTCTCAAGTATAGTTCTAAGTTCGAACTAAAGCATGAAGTTGAGTTATGATTAAAGCACACAAACAACTTACTATTTCGAGCCTCTTCTCTTCTCCTCTTCAACCTATATAAGTAGAGGTAAACCCCTCTCTTCAACACAGTTTTGATATGCAGGTTAAGGGAGAAGAAATAGAGACGCATATCAGTGATAAAGAGGCAACATACCAAAGAAGCATATCAGTGTTGTATATCAACAATAGAGGCTGCATATTAGAGGCGTATATCAACAACATATTAGTGTTGTATATCAACAATAGAGGCAACATATCAGAGATGTATTTCAGCAAGGTCTCTTAGGTCTTTGTCAGGTCAGAGTCATCTTGGAAAGCTCTTTAAGATCAAAACATTCATGGTGGATATTTGTAAGTGATCATACATTATTAATGCAATAAAGGAATATCGTTTGCTGGGGTTTTTCTCCCTATACAGGGTTTCCCCAGGGTATATGTGTTGTTGATGTGCATGCTTACTTATCTACATAGTTATTTCTATTCGGTTATGATTTGATATTGTTGAAGTGTATTAAGATGGAATCGAAGTGTTGAAGAAAATAAAAAAATTAATCTGCGTAAGAAATCAAGCTCATAATTTAACAGATAATGGTTATATCAATGATGTATTATGTGTTCCAAGTCTTTCCTGTAACCTTCTATCAGTATATCAAATCACTCATTCAGGTGAAAGAAAAACCATAGAGTTTTCACCTCACCAAGTTGTAATCAAGGATTTCAAAGATCCTCAACAAGTTCTTGCAACTGAAATTGTTGATGATATTATGAGGTTGTACAAGTTTGACAATTTTGGGTCATCATCTTTTCCATCAATTGTTTTTTTCTCATAGCGATTATTTGAGAAAAAATTGGCATGAGTGGTTTGGTCACCTAAACTATAGCTCATTGCAACAACTATGTAATCAATAGATGATGATTGGTCTTCCTCTTGTTTCATGCAGAGATGTTGTTTGTGTAGGTTGTGTTCTCGAAAAACATAATTGGGATAGTTTTGACAAATGCGCCTCTTAGCACACCTCAATCCCTTTGCAGCTTGTTCACAGTGACTTGTGTGGTCCACTTTCCTCTCCTTATTTTTTTGGATGCAATTATTTCTTAAATTTCATTGATGACTTTTCCAGACATACTTGGGTTTACTTCTTAAAACTTAAGAGCAAAGTTTTTGAAAAATTTATGGCCTACAAAGTCCTTGTAAAAAATAAATATGGACATCAAATTCAAAGGTTAAGAAAAAATAATGGAGGCGAATATGTGAACAATAATTTTACAATCTATTGCACTACAAAGGGCATCCAAATGAAACACACTATTCCATATACACCACAAAAATATGATATTTCTGAGAAAAATAACCACACATTAAAAGAAATGGCTAATTTTATGATATAATCTAAGGGATTAAGTCTAAAGTATTGGGTGGAATCCATCAACTGTGAAAATTACATAGTAAATCACACTCCCACAAAGGCTCTTAAAAATATAACACCGGAAGAAGCATGGACTAAAATTAAACCTGATGTAAGTCACTTCCATATATTTGGTAGTATAACACAGGGTCACATTCTTGAAGAGAAAAGGAAAGAATTGCAGCCTAAAAGTGAGAAGTGCATATTTTGTTGGTTATTCTAAAGATGTCAAAGGTTACAGACTTCTTCAACCACATTGTAATGGAATTATTATTACAAGAGATGTTAAATTTGATGAAAATCTCTTCGAATCTGAGCCTAATTCGACAATTGTGCCTTCTTTGTCCTCCGAGCCATCTTCGACATTTGTGCCTTATTCTATTCCTATTATGATTTCTTCTTCATATGATGACAATGGGGTGAAAATCCTCCTCCACCTTCTCACCTTCCTCCAAATGATTCCATTGAAACTGAACCAGTGCCAACACCACCACTTCTTAGATGGGTCCATTGAACACAAGAAGAAGCTGGTGATCTTGTCGGTGATCCATGAGATCAATATCATCCTCGTTCTTAGTTCTATTGAGCCTCTTCTCTTTTGGATCAAGTTTCAAAGACTCATGATTCAGAGACATTTGCAAAAGATTCAGGTCATCCAGCTTGGGATACAAAAATGAATGAAGAGTATCGTTCTTTAATGGAAAACGATACTTGGGATCTTGTACCTCTTTCGAAAGGAAGACAATTGTCAGATGTAAATGGGGCTACAAAAATAAGTATGCATAAGATGGAAGTTTTTAAAGGCACAAGGCTTGGTTAGTTTACAAAGGATTTTCCCAAGATGAAGGAATTGACTATAATGAAACCTTTGCCCCTGTATCCAAAATGAATTCCATCCACCTTGTTCTTGCCCTTGATACCTCACATAAATGGGAGGTCCATCAGATAGATGTTAAATATTCCTTCTTGTATGGGGATTTTCAAGAATAAATATACATGGAACAACCTCCTAGATATGTCCAGAATGACTCTAGCCTTGTTTGTCACCTTAAGAAATCTCTTTATGGTCTTAAGTAAGCTCCCTGAGCTTGGTATGCCAAAATCGACAACTTTCTTATTGACACCAGATTTTCTAGATGCCATTATGATCCTAATGGATTGAAGTATTGTGTAGTGGTAAGAGATTTAAGAATAGTAGAAAGAGGACTGTGGCTAAGAGTGAAGGGAAGCATAGTGAGATTGAGGAAAGAGACACTGGTGTAATACTCTATATCAAAGGAATACCATGCACAGAGGAAAAGGAAAAGGATCGTCAACTCAGTCTAGTAGAAGAAGGCCCATTACATCCCACTTAGACCAGAGTCTTCATCGAAACCACGACCCCATGTGCATCTCCAAGGAATGAGGTAATATTTGAAGCTTTGTCAACTATAGTTAGTGAAGGAAGTAGATATAGAAGTAAAGGTAGTCATAGTAGTGTAAGAGGCATGCCAAGTAAGAATCATTTAGTGTCACTAGGGAATAATATTGCGCAGAATGCAATGGCAGGGTTAGACCCCACTTTGAGAATGCATGTCTTCCATGGAGCGGGGATAGATGATCCATGACGACATTTGTTTCTTTGTGAAGAAATATGGACAATGAAGAACATCTAGGATGATGATGAAAATATTACGTAGTTGGAAACAACATTCAGAGAATGTACATTACTATAGTATATGAAGTATCAGTCTATTGTACCTACGGGACAAACCAGAACATTAGCAGACATCGGGAAAGCCTTGTTAAAAGAGTTCCAAAAGATGAATTTTGAGTCACAATGTATTATAGAGTTGAAATATATCAAGCAATTGTCAAATGAGTCACTATGGGATTTTGATCAGAGATTCAATATCTTAAAGGACCGGTTGGATTTCCAGATTCTAGATGAGAAATATAGGGAGTGGTTCATTGTAGGATTGTTTCCGCATATATGCTTCCCTTTGACACAACAAAATATTATGTCGTAGTCAGAATCCATAGATATTTATATGAGGTTGGAAGAATCCCTTATAGGAGAGAATGGTGTAGGGATGGATCAGGTCTAATCAAAGTTAACAACATTGACCATTCAGTTGCAGGAATTGGCTAAAGGAAAGGAAAATCGCTAAGAAGTATGGTGTACTACATATAGAATATAAGGTCATCATAAGAACGAGTGTCCAACTTTTAGAGAATATTTTTCTACAGGAGCCACGAACCCCTTGGAACCAAGAGGATTATATTATGAGATATGAAGAACAATGGTTCATCACCCTACTACTTATCTGGTAATGCAGAAGTATCAGAGCACTACTAGAAACTTGTTTTGTAATTTTTATAAGTCTGTTAGACATGATGAAAAGGAATGTCACCCATTTGATATTATGGGAGAACACACTACAGATTCATATAGATTCCAAGGGGAAGAAGGACCAGAAAGAGAGGTGTCACAATACAATGCTCTGAGAGGATACACTCAAGGAGGAAGAGGAGGATCCAAAGGTCATGGAAGAGGAGGATTTGGAAAAGGAAGAGGTCTAATTATATGTTATAACTATAATCAGCCTGGATATTTTGCACAAGACTGTCCAAATCCTTGCATGGCATGCACTTAATGTAGAAAATTGGACCATGCGACATAAGGCTATCCACATTTGATCATGAAGTGGTAAGAAAAAAGGAACCTAAATGTGTAGATGATAGTTGTAGAGGAGCACGACGAACGACCTAAGGTATCAACAGTTACACATGGAGGATCGATAAAAGGATCTAATGAAACATAACAAGGAAATTAGACCAAGCAGTGGGTAAGGAAAGAAACAAATACTCCTTCATTGTTTGACCATAGAAAGGAGAAAGGCACGTACACGCAAGCAAACAAGGAAAAAATTGTTGTAGACAATATGGATATCATCAACTTTGACTGCACCACCTATGTATGATAGGCCACCAGTGTATGGCATGCCTCCAGTATATGACCATTCATAAAGGAAATTTGAGAAGGTAAGTATGCTGAGAATTTTCTTGAAGATTTGTTTAGAATTAATGAAGGATGAGACTGGGTTAAACACACTACGCGGAATAATTGATCAATATGTGAAAGATAAGGAAACACCTATTGTACATCGAACAATTAACTAGGTACATCGCAAGAGAAGGAAGAATAAGGAATTATGACGGAATGCGTAGATAAGAGATTATGACATGGATAATATCATTTTAGAGCTGGGATCTGATATGAATGTCATTCTGAAGAAGACCTGGGAGACGATAAGAATATTTAAGTTAATCTGGTCACCTATTCATTTGAGGTTAGCAAATCATCATAAGATTGTTCTGATTGGAAGGTTGTTAGGGGTAAATGTTAACATCGATGGAGTGCACAACATAGTTGATTTCAAAGTAATCAAGATATTATTTGATGGAAGTAATCCTTATCAAAGGTTACTAGGAATTGATTGGGATTTTGATAACTAGACCCTCATTGATTTGAAGAAGAGGCAAATGGTCTTTGAAGCAAGATATTGGAAAGTTACTGTGCCATTGAATGATCTAGATTTTATGAGCAGAACGAAATGAATACATATTATTATTATTCTTAACACAAAAACACAAGGAACAATAATAAAGATACAGTAAATCCAGATTTTATTCAATAAGAAAATATGTTGAAACTGTAAAATGCAGACTGAAAACAAGCTTGCTAGAATGGTGGCATCTTGTCTCTGAGAAGAGATATGACGGTTGTGCTCATTTGCAAGAAGATGGTTATAATGAGGTTGTCCAAGGATTTTTAAAATAAACAGGAATTCCAAAACCCTAGACATCCAAAAACCTAACCCTAGGAGATGAAGCGCCAAAAGTCATGTGGGCCATGTTGGGGTAAGTTAGTACATGAACTTCCCGGGGTCGTAACTTTTGCATACAATCTCCATTTTAGGCGCATCATAGCTTGTTGGAAAGGTCTATCCGAGGAATGCACATGTTGTCGTCAGAATCTGACTCCGTCTACTTTCTAACTATGTCGAGGCCTAAAAACGTTGTTTAGGGCCTCAAAATGGCCCTAGAAGTCGGGGACCTGAAAACTAGCAAAAAACTGCCAAACTGGAAAACTGCCAAAATGAGCTAGTTGGAATAGGTGGGAAGCCACCAACATCCATCTAGATCATTGGGTCCCATAGAGGGAAGAGGATATTTGGAACTGTAAAAGGGAAAATAGCTTGATAACCTTTATAACGTGACTACGCGAATGGATGATTATGTGAACCCTATTGTTGATGGTGTAATCAGTTGGAGAAGTATTAGTTCCTACGCATCGTATTCAAAATAATTACTGGAGCATTGGAAACACAGATTACATGAATTATCGACAAATATATCTCCTCATATTACCCATGTGTTACGATGAATTAGAACTGAGGTATGTGATCCCCCGAAGTATGATGGATTAACAACCATAGACTCTTTTATTAAGGGTTTTGAATTGCATATGCCAGATCAACAAAGACTATTAGCTTTAGATGTCATGTAATATATTGTATGTATATTACAATATCATTAATTACTAATTAAATAATTAATGTAATAATTATACTTTAATGTAAAGTCACGTCTTTTTAGACAAAAAGATGTGACTCTACTCATTTGCATGTATTTAATACACAGTTGTACATTGAATACCAGAAAGAATTATAAATTTATAAATATTAAATATATATTTTTAATATATATCAAGTCTTAATCTTCCAAGTGGTATCAGAGATAAAGCTTGGTGAAATAAAAAAACATGTGTTCAAGATGGAAAATAGCATTCATAAAAACATGAAAATTATAACCATTATGGATAATATGAGTAACACTCTCGAAGAAATGAAATACTCACTAAAACAAATAATAGAAGAACAATTAAATAAAGTGGTCTTGGTGTACTTGAAGGAGAAGAGAAGTTTCCACCAAAACCAAATCTCGCGTTCTGCATCATTTGAATTTCCCAAGCGACAAATATCCAACAATGATGAAAACATTGAAACCAATGATGGTGAACTAGAAGATATACACTATGTTGGAAGTCAAAATTTTATCTCATCCAGTGGTGTACAATGTTGGGCTCCAATATTTGATGGGAGATATAATTGGTGGAAATTCCCAATGTCTTGTCACGATTTGTACATTCCAAGGGACTATTGGAAGCCCTGTGGGTACTCCTTATGAAGGGGGGCTATTTCAAGTTGACATTCGTGTTCCCAACTAGTATCTGTTTGTTCCCCCAAAATGTAGTTTATCACAAAAGTGTGGAATCCTAATATCAATAGAAAACCAGTGCAATATGCTTGGATATTCTCAAATATAATTGGACGCCAGCATTAGCCTTGAATACAACCTTACCTTCTTTGCAAGCTGTGTTTTTAGCACCAAAATATCATGATCCTCAAGATGCAGTTGTAGCACAACAATACTTTACAAACCATGAAGCATTTGTAAGCACTGCTAGTTACTGGACCAAAACTTTTGCAAATGGAGAAGATATTGATATAGAACATAAGATCGAACTACACAACTTTAAAGAAACAATACCAATTTATTTATTTGATCTCCATCTCAAGTANTTGGTGAAATAAAAAAACATGTGTTCAAGATGGAAAATAGCATTCATAAAAACATGAAAATTATAACCATTATGGATAATATGAGTAACACTCTCGAAGAAATGAAATACTCACTAAAACAAATAATAGAAGAACAATTAAATAAAGTGGTCTTGGTGTACTTGAAGGAGAAGAGAAGTTTCCACCAAAACCAAATCTCGCGTTCTGCATCATTTGAATTTCCCAAGCGACAAATATCCAACAATGATGAAAACATTGAAACCAATGATGGTGAACTAGAAGATATACACTATGTTGGAAGTCAAAATTTTATCTCATCCAGTGGTGTACAATGTTGGGCTCCAATATTTGATGGGAGATATAATTGGTGGAAATTCCCAATGTCTTGTCACGATTTGTACATTCCAAGGGACTATTGGAAGCCCTGTGGGTACTCCTTATGAAGGGGGGCTATTTCAAGTTGACATTCGTGTTCCCAACTAGTATCTGTTTGTTCCCCCAAAATGTAGTTTATCACAAAAGTGTGGAATCCTAATATCAATAGAAAACCAGTGCAATATGCTTGGATATTCTCAAATATAATTGGACGCCAGCATTAGCCTTGAATACAACCTTACCTTCTTTGCAAGCTGTGTTTTTAGCACCAAAATATCATGATCCTCAAGATGCAGTTGTAGCACAACAATACTTTACAAACCATGAAGCATTTGTAAGCACTGCTAGTTACTGGACCAAAACTTTTGCAAATGGAGAAGATATTGATATAGAACATAAGATCGAACTACACAACTTTAAAGAAACAATACCAATTTATTTATTTGATCTCCATCTCAAGTACGAAGTATGACTATTCTCATCAAAATTAGCATCTATGCCATATTTCCTATTGTCACCCTAAAACACTGCAAGTGCAAAAGTACTGAGATACTCCCATCCATCGATTACAATTCCTAGAAATAAATCCTCCCTAGGGAGCGATAGTGGCTCAATCAATTCTCAATATAATACTATGAGAGAGCTCAGTCCCAGCCCAAAACAAGCGAGAGAGTGCAGTCCCACCCCAAAACCAAATAGAAAATGCAGTCCTAGATTGTAGACAGAAATGAATGTGTTGGCTAAAAATGGACTATTAGGGAATCCATATATATATTTGACAATACTTGCGCTGAATTTTTGGGACATGATGTCCAAGACCATGAAATTTGAGGAGGGAAAGAAAATAGCAAGTAAATTGAATAAAGTTGTAAGAGGGGTAATGATGATTGTGCTAACGATTGGAGAGATGAATACGAAGGCGATGGGACAAGCGAGGGATATGAATCCAGTGTAATTGATGCAGATCAATGAAGAAACAAGTTTAGTGAGGGAGAGGAGGCTAAGCAAGTTGAAGCAGATCAATCAAGAAACAAGTTTAGTGAGGGAGATGAATCCAATGGACCTTAAACAGATCGATCGAAGGTGTACGGAATGTTTATATCCTATTACAGATGTTGATAAAACCTTTCCTTGTGAGCCTAAGACACCACTCAAAAAAATATCTAGGAAGCTAGTTGTTATCACTGAAATTTCGTCCGCACATGGTTACAAGAACTCAACATCGTCAAACAGTAATGAAGTCATTCATGGCCCTGAATTAATCTCATAGCATTCAAAAAAGGGAAAAAACTATACAAAGTAGTGAAAAATTGAAGAGCGCTTTGCAGACATTGGGCGTGCGTACACATGCGCGGAACAAGAATGTAGAATGCGTGCATGCGTGCACGATGCGCGGTTGTTAGCGCAAAAAGTCGCGCACCTGCTAAACGGCGCATTTATGAATGTGGTCGGCCTCCCAACCACTTATGGTTTAGCTCCCAAGCCGATTTGATCTCCAAATCCGGGCTGGATCCGAATGGTGGGCTGGTCAAAGACCTACTAATGCCCTAAATGGCCTCTTTTCACACTACAAAGCAGTTACACAATAACCCAATGCAATGCTATAAAAAGCCATGAATGCACCTCATTTTCTCAAGGAATTCAATGTAATGTTATGCTGCCTGTATTGTTTTAAGGACTCCATCCTTGACAAGAACACATTGGCACCATTTCATTGAGCAATCCACCTCTCCATTGAGTGGATTTGCAAAGAGTTCTTTCACCACTATTTTCATTTTCTTTATTGTAAGGAGAGAAAGCTTGTGAGGGTCCAAGAGCCTTCCCTTGGAGGAAGAAGGGACTCATAGTCCCCTTTCTTCTTGGTGCTTTGATTTCATCAATAGATCAGCCTAAAAACATTGGTGACATGGGTCTTTTTTCTTTTGTTATCTCTATGTCCCTATGCTTATGATTTTAGTTTGTATTAGTTTGATTCTTGCTTATAGTTTTGTTTTTCTTTCTCTAACTCTTTCCTCTACATTTGTCCTGCTCAGCAAGACCCAACTGGGCATGCAAGCACCTCTTATTTGCTCACCAAGGTGACGAAAGAGGCGCAAAAGATTGGCGACTCCACTGGGGAAAGATATCAAATTCCTACCTCATTTGGGTTTATTTTGCTCTTCTTTTAGTTTGTTTAACTTGCAGGTGCACTAATCGGCCTAGGCCGACCTGCCAACCATCCAATTCAAGGGAGAATTGAGAGAAATCCATCCGGATTTTTCTTTCTCGGCCGCTTGTCACCAGTGCTCGGGTATTCTACCCCACAGACGCGCATCATGCACGCATGCGCTTAAGTGGCATCTTTTCTCTGCGCGCATGCGATTTCTGACTCATCTCTGTTCGCGCACCTTCGCTCTGCGCACCTCTGTCTTCACTAGGGGCCACGCATCTGAACAAAATTTCACATTGTAAGTTGTTGGGATGTGGGGAAGTCCATTTGCCTTCTTAAAAATGATGTCAAGAATGTTTTAAAAGCAGCACCAAACTTAGTCCCCTCATCATATAAAGGGGTTAGTCAAACACACATAGGCACTTAGGAGGATAAAAATCAATTTCCCTTATTTTATTTTTGCCACATGGATGGCTTGTTTTGACTCACAAGATAAGGTGTTAACCATTTTTTCACATCTAACTTACATTAGGACTAGAAGTTGGAATTACAATCGCTTAGTATGCTCTTCTCTCGCGCCTTCAAGCGACCTTGAGAATCAGAAAAAGATTGTGAAAACAATTTCATCTCCCTTAACAAAATTTAAAAACCTTTAGGAGAGGACAACGACCCTTCTTGGGACCCCTCTTAGTTTTATTTTTCAAACATACCTTAATATTTTAACGGGCCCATACATGCCCACATGCTACAAAGATAGGGTAGTGTTTGGAATTTTTCTTTCTTAGATCAAAACACTAGGGAAGTTTAAAGGTTTGTAACGGGCCCATACATGCCCACATGTTCAATCGAGGATA
>SNQJ01S0018608.1:64577-87905 GCA_010110895.2 Picea sitchensis | reverse complement strand
TCATCAAACTCATCAACAAAAAACACATGTAGACACCAGATGAATCTCAAAACATGTATACTCATGTATATATAAAATCCCATCAGGCCATCTGAATGTTTACATACAAAAATACATGTATCCGCAAGCCAATACAGCACCTCGGTACAAAAAATGGGCTCACCAACCTATATACAAAAAAAAAAAAAAGATATACATCATGCACCACTCATGGTGCCCCTATCACCCCACCACCTGCTCCTCCCTCAGGCGGTGGCGGCCCACCACCAGCTGCCCCAGGCGGTGGTGGTCCACCCACAGGACCCTCCTGCCCCGGCGAAAAACGTCCACTCGTCATAGCAGCAAGCACCACTGCTCGTCGCACTATGGCCCGCCATGGTGGCGACACCCCCACACACTGCTCCAAGAAGATCTCATCCTGGATGCGCGTCCACATGCTCTCTGGCACGTCTTGTAAAACCGTCTCCAGACGATGGCGTATATCATCATAATCCACTCCGATCGCCGTCGAAGGAGCGTGTGATGGCCCCGCACCAGGGTCATTGAACCAGTGCCTCCTCGCTTCCCTCTCTGGCTCAGCTGGTCGCCCCGCGGTATCCTCCCATCGACGTCTCTCTCCATGCGGTAGTCTCTCCGGCTCTCGACGAGCCGACGCTCTCTGCATCTCCACCTCGCGCCCGCGAGGTGCCACATCTACACATGCAAAAAACAAACAACAACAGAAAGTATCAACATCTATATCATATACATCTGGACTGATATCTCAAAAAAACAACATAAACCAAAAACATACCAAAATACTAAACATACCTCGATGGTCAAACACCTCCCCTAGAGGTAGCACCATGTCCGGGTCACCCCGGAAGTCCACCCCAGCATAGGGGTACCGAAGTATCACCTGCGGCATCTACCACCACACCTGTGCCGCCTCGGACGAAAAGAAGTGGCCACCTTCACCACCACCGTGACGAAGAAAAACTGTAGACCACCGCCTCAACCACGGCTCTCGCGCCCCTGACATCTTCAGTAGAATCCTCAGGCGCAACATCGGCACCCTCTCTAAGAACCAGGCCACTAGGATGGACCCAAATGCAAACTCCCCCGCACCTTTGGACCGAAAGCGGTCTAACTGCGCCACCATCCTCGCATGAAGCGTCAGCCCCCACGCGAACTGCTCGCCGGCCACCACTCTCTCCAGCACCAAAAGATGGTCACCACTAATCCGTTGGGTCGCCAGCGACCCATATATCCGCACAATCATCGCTACTATACAGCGATGCGCCAGGGAATCTATCGCCCCTATACTCACCACAGTCCCAGACATAAAGTCCCGACCTGAGCAGTATCTCTGGCCAATATCAGCCAGCAAAATGGTCCTCGAAAACACCGGCTCCGCCGGTAGGGGCGTTCCCCGAAAGGGGAGCCCAATCAGAAAATGTATATCCTCCACCGCAGTGAAGGGGAGTTGCAAACAACACAGAGTCCTATATCAGCTCATGCAACCATCAACAACATCAAAAGGACTCTTTTTTTACCCTTCAACCTTGCCTCCTAGGCACGGTTTTTGTTACCCACAGGCGCACACACATGCGCGCTTGTTCACTACACAAGCACGCATATATGCGCGCCTGTTCATTACACAGGCACGCATACATGCACGTCTGTACACTGCATAGGTGCGCATGAGTGCGCACCTATTTTCTTCATAGGCACACCCTTACGCGCGCATGTTCACCATACAGACGCGCACAGGTGCGCGCCTGTCAAACCCACAGGCGCGCACTGATGCGCGCCTGTTCAACTCACAGGCACGCCCTTCGGGCGCGCCTTAAATTCTCTTTATCGTGCACACATGCGCGTATATTCAGTGTATAGGCACGCATGTATGTGCACTTATCACCGAATCACCCGCGCATGTGGGGCCTAGACCCCCTAAATGCCCCTGTACGGCCCTCCGTACAAACCCTGCCCAAAAATTGAAAACCTATTTCTATGCAGGATGATCAGAACACTAACCTTATACTCGCAGATCCTCAATTGACTGCCTCGTCCTCCCCGAATCTCCAAATCTCCTCTGAAAACTGCTTGTCCAATCACTATTGCAGCAGCTACAAATGAGGTGGCAATATGGGCCCTACAACTATATATAGGCATTTTCCCAAACTTCCACTCACCATTCCGGGAGCCCAAGGTGTCCATTTTTCAAACCGTCTTCAGCCACGGGATCAACATCTCGTCACCTACATCACAGCAGTCCCTGGGTCGATTTTCATCCTGAGCCCCCGGGGCACCTTGTTTTCATATCATGGTTAGGTACGCACGTGCATAGTCACATTTCTCAAATACAGGCTCATATCTTTGATTCTCTTCAGATATGGTTTACTTTGGGTATTTGGTTTTCATGTGTGCAAGTACTTGATCATCCTCCATCGACACAACCCCTTCAGGTATATACTCAGCACTGGCATGTAGTCTTTCCCACTGTATCGCATTTACATTTCCAGTCATACCCTCTGATATTGGCCTCTCGGATCCCCATTCTCGGCTCTGCAGTACCCACGCCTCCATTTGCATCTTTGGTACTGTTACCCGGTAGCATTCTTACCCACATGAGTTGTCCCATTCATAGCACCTTTTTCCACTTTTTGACACTCATGCTGTTTTTCATTACCCTTTAGGGATGGGAGTTCTGATAGTCTTTCATCATGTCGTGCATCAGCCACATACTCCTTCTCCTCATTTTGCTAGCTTTCCCACACGGACTCCCAGATTATCTCTTTACGGTTCTATTTTTTACCTGCATCACCGTAGTATCATGAACCCTCCATTTCATCCACAATCTGTTTGCCCATCGGCAAACCTATCTTCATTTCACCTACCTCATACAGAAACTCACCAATGGGGCCCCCACCCTTCATCAGTCTTCCAAGCACATTATGCCCTACGTTGGCCACCCATATCACACTGGGGCACCCGTTTCTGTATTTGTACATTTCTCCCCAATTATTCGTTATTTATTGTACAAACACCTTTATTTCCAGTCATTACATCCTCTTTTTTTCATCACCTTTGGCGACTTGCTTCCTTCCTTTTTGGCCACATGCAACCCATGTCACCCTTGGTTGGAGCATTACTTATCATCTACCCTTGCCGGCATCATCCATATCTTCAGAGCACCTCACAGGTCACTTGCCTCTACCCTCTGAATTTGTTCACCTTGTCCCGCCTCTGGCACAACTTATCACCCGTCTTGTCGTCCCCTTGACACTCGACCTCGTTACACGGTTGCGGCCACTTTTTATCTCATACATCCTCCAACCAAGGGAAGTCTTGAATCTTCCCACTTCTTGACTTCGTCCATGTACCTCTGCCACTTCCTCACCTCAGTAGCTTTCACGAAGCCCTTTACTTCTGGTAGTCGTGTCCCCTTTTTTCGACATCAACACCATTTTCCGGAAGGGCGACAGTATCTTGATTCTCATTCTCCACTCAATGAGAGATCTCGGACGGCACAGGGTGAAACACCATTGCTCCCTGTTGTTGTTGACCCCCGTAACATTCAACGCCAACACTTTATCATGTTACGGTGGATCTTACTTTGCGACTATTGCAGTTAGTTCTTTTATTTGCCGAAGACCTCTGAACTTGGCCGGGCTATCAATGCCCACATCATCGCTGCTACTTATTACCACGATCAATGCCTACTATTCAGAGCATGTTCATTTGCAGAATTGTCTTCTGCCTCTATCATGACCGCCCCTGATGGCGTTGCAGTTGTCTACACCAACACTTCAGTCAACTTTTTCCAGAGATACATGACACGAGCATGGGGCATGCCCACCTCGTTTGTACACAAGTTTTCTATTTTATACACCTCATGGAATATCGGGTCCTACCGGTTCTTTTTTTCTCCAACGGATCGCTCTGAACGATCCCACTATTGCTCTATCTTACAACAACATTCTCAGTAGAAGAAATATTGATGGATTTCGGCTATACGTATGCTCTTAACCTCATCCATCAGGGGGCATCTGTTATCACTAAAATTTCATCCGCACATGGTTACAAGAACTCAGCGTCGTCAAACAGTAATGAAGTCATTCATGGCTCTGAATTAATCTCACAACATTCAAAAAAGGGAAAAAACTATACAAAGTAGTGAAAAATTGAAGAGCACTTTGCAGACATTGGGCGCGCGCGCACATGCGCGGAACATGAACGTAGAATGCGCGCATACGCGCACGATGCACGGTTGTTAGCGCAAAAATCCGCACACCTACTAAATGGCACATTTATGAATGTGGTCGGCCTCCCAACCACTTATGGTTCAGCTCCCAAGCCGATTTGACCTCCAAATCTGGGCTGGATCCGAATGGTGGGCTGGTCAAAGACCTAATAATTCCCTAAATGGCCTCTTTTCACACTACAAAGCAGTTACACAATAACCCAATGCAATGCTATAAAAAGCCATGAATGCACCTCATTTTATTAAGGAATTCAAAGGAATGTTATGTTGCCTGTATTGTTTTAAGGACTCCATCCTTGACAAGAACACATTGACAACATTTCATTGAGCAATCCACCTCTCCATTGAGTGGATTTTCAAAGAGTTCTTTCACCACTATTTTCATTTTCTTTGTTGTAAGGAGAGTAAGCTTGTGAGGGCCCAAGAGCCTTCCCTTGGAGGAAGAAGGGACGCATAGTCCCCTTTCTTCTTGGTGCTTTGATTTCATCAATAGATCAGCCTAAAAAGATTGGTGACATGGGTCTTTTTGCTTTTGTTATCTCTATGTCCCTATTCTTATGATTTTAGTTTGTATCAGTTTAATTCTTGCTTATAGTTTTATTTTTCTTTCTCTAACTCTTTCCTCTACAGCTGTCCTGCTCAGCAAGACCCAACTGGGCATGCAAGCACCTCTTATTTTCTCACCAAGGTGATGAAAGAGGCGCAACACTAGTTGACAAAAAGGTTCTTGATTTGTTAAAGAAGATGCTTGTTTTCAATCCTGCAAAAAGAATCACCATTGAAGAGGCCCTTGAACATGAATTCTTACAAGCCAAATCCTCACATCGTCTCTCTATATATGACCATGAACATTTACTCAAGTCATTGAGGTCAAATAAAAAATCTTTGAATGTGAATGAAAAGGCATCAGTGTACTTTTCAGTTGTTCTTGAAAAAAACTCATTATCTTATCCGTCTCTATTGGCTCTTCTTGAGAAAAACTCATCGTCGAGCAATCTTAATGCCCAAGCTCCAGTGTTTGTTCTCAGAGTGCAAGTCATCTTTCATGTTGGAGGATTGATTCCCTCGATATTTATTGAAAATTTTCTTCCAAAGAAACCTTTTGAGCTGGAGGTCATGGGGTTTGAGATAGAGAGCACAGTTGCCCCCACTCCTTCCTCAATAGTCGTTATCACTGAGGAATTGGAAAAAAGTTTTTGAAATGGGTTGGGTTCTATTTCAGTGATGCAAATCTTCCAATTGACAGATATTTGATGAATTTTGTGAAGAATATGATTCGATGGAGGAGGAATTTGGGTTTTACTAGCTATGCAATGACGGAATCAAAACTCAAGTACAAAAAAATCAAGTTTCCATCAATGATTATAGTTTTTTCACATACAAGAGAAAACAATTATATGTGTGTCAAATGGAGGGCAGTAACCACAATGACGAATATCTAGAAGATTCTAATGGAGAATCCAAAATTCAAAAATCTAACCATCAAAATAGCAATGCTTCAAGGATGAAGCATTATATGAGGGATGACTTGTAATATTCCGTATGTATATGTCCCCAAGGTTTAGGATAGTCGTTGACAAAGTGTGTTGTTAAGGCACTCAGTGATGTTAAAGTCACCAGTTTGAAACCTGCGGGGACAAAAAATCCAAGCATGTTAAGGGTTGGTGTGGCTCAGGCCGGGTGCGATCCCTGGGTGATTTTGATGTCTTATATGCCCCTGATTTGTGGTTTCTTAGCCACATGGTAGTCCCATAGGTCACAGAAAAACTAGCAAACAAAAAGACATGACTCTGCTCATTTACATATATTTAATACACGTTGTTGTACATTGAATACCAGAACGAAAAATAAATTTATATATATTAAATATATATTTTATATATATATCAAGCCTTAAGATTCCATGTCACATTGAAAGTGACTTATGAAATATGGTGGGTTGCACATAAGGATAGAATAGAGGATTGGAATCAATGAAAAATATTTTTACAGGTCAAATATGGAGAACGAAAAGAATATATTGCGTGGAAGTATGCAGGGTTGAGTTGTCCTACAAAGCATGTTACAAAGTGCATTGCGACATACAGATCAGTATTGAAGAAAGAATGGACACACTTTTTTATATACACTATGGATACGATTCCGAAGAATTGGTATTTAGAACTGGAAGTGCACAGAGAGACAGGAGATTGGGAAGAGTTGACTCACAACTTCAAGGTCACTTTCAACTTTGAAGATGATGCCTCTTCAGTAGACACAAATCTACAGGTTATCAAGGACAAGATATTTGCATCAGAATACTCAATAGAACTTATACCCATATGTAGCACGAATAGATCTCATGTGACGATTCAAGAATTTTTGGAATTCTATAATGTCGTTGGAGAAGACCAAGAGGATGAAGATCTAAGAAATTTAAAAGTACCAAAAATTGAAGGAGAACACGCAGTAGAAGGTCTAGAGCTTGAATTTGATGTATATGCAAAGCCATTGAAAACACACAAAGTGAATATCAGTACAGAGGATAAGCCCCAATTTGTGAACATGGGATATTACTAGAATGAAGAGACTGTTGAAAAGATTGTTGATTTACTATGTGAATTTTACTATTTGTTCCTGACTACATTCTCATAAATGAAAGGGATTGTTGGAGATATGTGAGAGATGAAGATCCTTTTGAATCCATATTTTAATCCTGTGAAGCAAAGACCATATCAATTGAACCCGGTATATAAGCAGAAGGTGAAAGAAGAGATAGACAAGATGTTGGAAACAGGAATTATTGAAAATGTCAGAGAGTTAGAGTGGATTAGTTTGATGGTGATTCAAGATAATAACACAGGAGGAATCATAATTTGTGTAGATTGAGTATTTTTCAGGGTATCATCATATTAATATTGCGCAGGAAGATAGACATAAGACTACATTTGTGACAAAATGGGGATGTTACCAATACACAATTATGCCTTTTGGATTGAAGAATGCATGAGCAGTATTCTCTAGAGTGGTTGTAGAAGCATTTAAAGAGTTTATTCATAAGTTCCTGGAAGTATACTTGGATTACTGGACAATGTTTGGTTTGTTGAAATACCATGTTGAAACTTTACACTTGATGTTGGAAAGAGGCAGAAAATTTTAGAAATATCTTTGAACTTAAATAAGTGCATCTTTTGTGCACCGTTTGGTATTTTGTTGGGCCATGTAGTATGTAAACAAGGACTATTGGTTGATTCTGGTAAGATTGGTGTAATTGTTGATTTTCCACCGCCTACTTCAATGTGACAGTTATGAGCAATGTTGGGTCATATAGGGTACTAAAAGAAGTTTATTAGGGGATATGTGTAGATCACAACTCCATTGGAAAAGTTGTTGAAGAAGGAGGTGAAATTTCAATGGAATGAGGAATGTCATAAGAGTTTGGATACTTTGAAACAAAAGTTACTTACCGCATCAATTTTGGTATTTATAGATTGGAAGAAGGAATTCCATGTTCACGTGGATGTGTCATTTGTAGCATTAGGCACAGTTCTAGCACAACTAGGAGAAGGAGTTTTAGATCACCCCATTTCATTTACCAGTAGGAAATTGTCAACTACATAAGATAATTATACTACTACAGAATGTGAAGGATTGGCAATGGTGTATGCATTGTATAAGTTTAGACATTATCTACTATGTTCACATATTAAAATGTACACAAAACATTTTTTCATTGAGATACTTGGTCAATAAGCCATTGTTGGGGGGGAAGATATGCAGATGGTTGTTACTATTATAGGAGTATTAATTCGAAGTAATTGTGAAAACATGAAAGTTTAACTCAGGACTGGATCATTTCTTGTGCATACTATCAAGGGAAGATGCAAGAAATTTGGATGATAATCTGCCAAATGTGCACTTATTTGCAGTACAGATGGTTGTTGACTATTTTTCATATATAGTCCAGTTCTTGAGTAGAGTATCCCCACCTAATTTTACAGTTGCATAAAAGAAGCAGTTAGTAGTGAAGGCAACAAATTATTAGCTAATAGTAGGAAATTTGTATAAGTTAGGCATAGATAGTATTATGTGATGATGTGTATTAGAGCATAAAAGACATACAATATTTTCAGAAGTACATGAAGGATATGCAGCAGGTCACTATGCAGAGAAAGCAACAACCCAAAATATTGTGTGCACAGGATTGTGGTTGCCCACCCTTCACAAGGAAGCTAAGTAATTTTGTTAAACTTGTGATGTTTGTAAGAGAATTTGGAAGCCATCTAGGAGAGATGAGATGCATTTAGTACCACAAGTTACATTACAGGATTTTGACAAATGAGAAGTTGATTTTGTTGGACCAATCAACCCACCTGCAAAAAAGGTCAGGAGTGAGATATATAATTATTGTGACAAATTACCTCACCAAATGGGTTGAGGCAGAACTTTTCAGAGACTGCAGCATGGAGACTATTGCATGATTAATTTTTGAGAATGCGGTGACAAGGTTTGGATGTCCAAGAATCCTTATGAGTGATCAGGGGAATTATTTTTTGAATAAGACGATTGTTTCTTTGAAAGAGGAATTTCAGGTCCATCAATAGAAGAGTGCATGGTATCATCCTCAAGAGAATGAAACAGTGGAAGAATTCAAAAAGATCATAAAGAATACGCTAACAAAGGTATGCAATGTAAGTCGAGATGATTGGAACTTGAGGATTCCAGCAGTGCTATGGGCGTATAATACTACAAGTAAGAAGTTGGCAGGACAGACACCATTCAGATTAGTGTATGGCTAGGAAGCAGTCATGCCTATGGAATTTATTGTTCCAAGTCTACGCATTGTTGCATTGACAGAGCTTACTGATTCTTGTGTAGTAGATAAAATATTGTCAAATCTAGTAGAGTTGGAGGAAGACCTATGAGAAATCCTAGAAGCTAGTAGAGTTGGAGGAAGACCTATGATAAATCCTAGCATGACAAACACATTAAACAAAAGAAGCTTCGTATAGAAGACCTGGTTTTAGTCTATGACAACAAGTTTTTGCAGCACCCTGGAAAGTTCCAAATGCACGGGTTGGGTCCATATGTGATAAAAAAATTGACAGAAACATGTGTTGTTCAATTAGAGAAACTGAATGGGGAAGTTGTGGAAGGATTGGTTAATGGTAGACTGTTGAAACTATATAGATACAATCATGCTTCCATGCACTAGTCTAAGCATGCAGTTTGTGTACTATAGTATTTGTATTATAGAGAAAAAAAAACAATAAAATAGGTTGAGGCAAGAGATGTAAGGTTGAAGTTATGCATAAGATATTGTTCAAATGGTTAAACTAGTAAGGAGATAAACTAGAAAATGTCACAAAGATGTAGAAAGAAGAAAGAATTGTGTGCAGGAAGGAGGATTGAATTGTGACAAATATTTGCATAGAGGGCGGGAAAATCATTAAAGAACATACGTGATGGGACATGCATTAAAGAGAAAACATGATGACAAAGTAGTGGAGACGCATAGTTATAAATGAAAAATGACAAGAGGATTTTTACAGGCTGGAAAATCCAGCATATGACCTGTTGGAGGATACTAAGTTAATGAAGTGTTAGGGAAATAATTGAATCTAAATGCAAGTGTATTAGACTACAAATTTGGGCCCGAAGAATAATGGAAACAATTGGAGATGGGCTACAAAAGAAGATGAAGGTTCGATAGGAAAAGGTTATTGTTGTTCAAGTATTCAAAGAGACAGAAAGAGTTGAGTGAGTTTGACAGAGCTAAGAAATGAAGTTGCAAACATGATTTATTTGCAGAGAGCAATGGCGCCACTAAAAACAGGAGAAGCCTCATCACAATAGAAGAAACAACACACCAGGAAGACATCAATACTTGTATTCGAGGAAACCCCAAGAGCGTCAGCGCTACGGCCAATCCCAGTTAATTTTCCAAAGGATTATGTGTCACCCAGGAAATTGACAGTGAAGCAGATTAATCTACCAAATGAGCCAAAGTATGAACTTGTCGAACTAGAGAACCCATCGAGGGTAGTCATTGAAGGTGATATGTTAGGCATAGTAGGAAATCGGAAGTTTTCAAACCACGACTTGGTAGACATAAAGAAGTTTCTAGAGTTAGAACCAGATAAGTACATGTGCATAAAACTTAGCCCAAATTCATGGGCAGTTATAGTAGAGCCACATGAGTGGGTAGCAGGGATGGAGAAAACAAGAATTTTGAATCTATTATAGATTATGTATTTTTGTAGGAGTGTAGAGATCAACATATGCATCAAGTTTTTATTAAGTTGCATCCATGGAGGATTTTTATGGTTGGATAGGTCGATGTCAATAGACACTCAACTCATTGCGCGAATCATCGGGTTACCACCAGCAGGGGAAGACCCACTGCCATTATTCATGGGAAAATCTATGGAGAAATTTGTGGCAGAGAAGATGAAGGATAATTATGACACACATAAAGGAGCACACAATTTGGATGTTTCAATTATTAATGATGATACTTCCAGGTTCGCGACGCAGGTGTTGGCATGTAATTTTTTGAGGACATGCCGTAAACATCAAGTACCTGTAGGTGTAATAGCAACAGCTGAGAAGTGTTTCATAGGAGTACAAATGAACTGGGAGACATTCTAGGTAAACCAGTTCTTGATGGATTGTAGGGGGGCACAAGAGAAAGGAATAAAATTCCATTATGCATGGATATTGATATTGATTGCATTAGTGTCTTGGAGGGAGATGAAAGACACTCAATTTCTAGGAATTTCCAAGACACCATGTTTGGCAGCAAAATATGTGAAATTGTGGCATATTATTCAAAAGGAAAGATAGTTGGATAATAACATCATTTTCTATGTTTACAAGAAGATAATTTGGTAGAGCATTCAATATACACCATGCATACTACCACGGGTAGTGGAATCATACAAGGTGATTGCACATTTTAAAGTAGGAAAACACCATATGTATATCCAAGCCAAGAGGGACTTAGATCAACAATGGATGCCGACCAGATACATTTTGACAGGAGATGAGGTTGGATAGATTATATAATACTGGGAGGAAGAACGGAAAACCCCATTGCCGTAAATGAAGCATCCAGAAACACAACCGCCAAAGAACAATCCAGAAGAAGAAGAACATGAAAGACAAGGAAATGGCGCAAGATACACATAGAAAACAATATTGCAACCTAGAGAGAAGAGGAAATAACATGATAAGGGGAAATCGGTACACCAATGTAAGAAGAGGAAACAATTCAAGGAAGTGGCCACCGTGGCCCTGACAGAAGATGACCTAGAGAAAATAGGATATAAATTAAAGGAAGTGTCAAATGAAGAGTTTCAATGTATGGTGCAGAAACAAGAGGAGATACACACATATGTGTAGGAGAAGATAGCTTCATTGCATTATATTTTGGAAGCATCCAAGATAGCACCAGATCAAAGGAAAAATGAATAATAGATGGAGAGTACAACAAAGATTACAAAAGAAAAATCGATGACCTCTCACCCATCAGAAGTATCAGCAGAGCATCCAATGATAAAGATATCACCAAGGGCTATAGAGTTTCCCTTGACAAAGATGCATGAGCAAGCACAAGAATTAAGTCACATTGACTTAGTCTTGTCACAGTTGTCGATGAATGTATTAAAGGGTCTTCATACAATTGTTACACAAAAGATAAATTTTCATGCATAAACGATGATGATGGAGTTGACCAAAGTGACAAATCATAAGGCAACATTGCAAATAGAATACAACAAAGTTATGATGGAGTGGGAAGAGGCCGAACAGAAAGCGGAAAGGCTACAACAAGAAATATAGAATGTTTATAGTAACATTATGGAGACCCTGATGGAAGTAAATTCTCCAATATAAGATAAATTTTCAAAGACTATATAAGCCATTCAAGGATTCCACACAAAGATAGTAGACTTAAAAGCACGTACTACGCCAAGCACTCCACCTGAGGAAAGGGAGCAAAGGGAGAAGACTTCGACGACAATAGTGGAAAGTATCAAGAGTTGGAGGAGTGTGCCAAGTTGTATGAAGAAAGCACACAAGTATGGTCTCGGCTAATAGAAGATGCAAAATTGCAAGGAATAGAGCATAAGTTGTAGGCTGCACAGGAGAAGGCGCAAAAATTTAAAGATACAATGAGCACTCTCCCACCAACAAAAAATATGGTTGCAATCACGAAGATTAGGAAGTTGTACTTATACATGAACCAAATGAGAGAAGAACAACATCCTTGTGCACAAAAGATTGAGATGTTGCAGAAGGAAGCATTTCGGGTAACAGAGGAACTTGAAGCTACGCAAGGAATAGTGAAGTAGATAGTGTAAGAGAGTGTAGAGAATATGAAGACCCACATTACTATAGATACAACAAAGGGAATTTTGTGGTAGAAAACACAAGTAAAGGAAAAGATCTCGACTGTAAGAGAAACGTTCCAAAAATTCATTACAACATGGAATAAGGCTTGAAGTGGCTCGGAACGAGCCACGGGTGAGTGTTGGGGGCCTATTAGAGCAATAAATTTTGGTACAAGTTTTGGGAACTACGTTGGAGCACGGGTGGAAGAAGGAAAGTAGTTAGTGAATTTTCTAGACCAACGCGTGCGAAAGAAGGAAGGTAGTTAGGCCTTTTGGTCCATTTTGTAATGGGATAAACCCTAATGTAAAATTATAAATATATAAGGGTTTTTTGGTATAAATTAAGTGATTATAAGTTTGAGATGAGTCATGTTGGGAAAGTGAGCTTAGTTGGATAGGAGAGAATGAGATAAATGTGCACTGTATGCGCAAAGGACAAGGGAATTTTGGGTATAACTGAGATATTATGTATGAGCGCAGTGTGCACCTTTTGTAAGAGATGATTCTAATCAATAATAATATAAGAAGCATGTTGTTTTGGACATATCCCATATTGGGTGAACCACGTTAAAATATGGTTTCTATGTGATATGCTTTGATGTGTTTGTTTATTATTATGTTTATTGCATGCACTTAATGTATGTTGGGTAATATGAATCTGTTATATGTGGTTATGGTTTTTCTCACATAATGAATGGTATAATGAATGAATGTTAAGTTGAATGGTTAGAATTAATTCCTCCCTTCCCTCCATGACCACGGAAACCTGGTTCATGTAGTCCCCATACATACCTCCGGTGAGACTTCACTTGTTTGCGAGTGATGTCGAAAGGGTCGGTATATTAAGGGTTTTTTTGGTGGTTTCATGTGAAACCTCAAGTTTCCCCACTGTGTGTCAACAATAGGCCTACAAATGAAATTCTAGGAAGGAAAACCTAGAGTTTATGCAATCATAAACCCTAGGTCTCGTACCACACTTCTGAGGCGTTTAGCAAGAAAATCAAATGGAAGGAGGTTGCACACAAGTACTCCATAGTATAAAAGAAGAAAAGAGAGATATATAAGTGATTCTCCACAAGTGTGAGTTGCGATTTACAAATGAGGTAGCACTAGAATTTAAATATGAGGCAACCCTAGCACTATAAACCCTCAAAATGCCCTAAAACATGAAATTTCCATGTTACAAGGTGGATAGGTCATGGTCGACCCCCATAATAGCCTCAAACATAAAGTTCATGGTGAAAGTTCAAACCTCCTCATCAAAGACCAAGTCTCATCATCAAAGGACCCAACTCATCATCAAAATGGATGCCCTAGTGGTATGGTCAACCCCACCATCATCAAACCATCATAGCGCATGAAATCATCATCAACATGGTCAACGTCTAAGGTGAAAGGATGGTTCATCATCTCTCCAAGGGGTGTCCAATAATCTCCAAGTGAAACGTCCTTAAATAAAATCCTAATGTGGCTCTAGGGTGCACTATCCAAGGTGTGGGCTTCCTACCCATCTGATATCCAATCTAACCATATATGCCATATGCGAGCTCATATGTCCATTGTCCAGGTTCAAGAATGTATAAGAAGGTGTCCCAATGTGTGTCTAGTCATCATATGACCCAAATCTCTGCATCATATTTGCAACATCCTATGTACAATGCACAACATCATGGGCATAATAATGAGAACATGTTCTAAAGAACCATGTCAAGTGCACCATGGTCAAACAAAGTCCATAAAATCAGGTAAGAAAATAATCAAGATATACAAGAGTCATTATAATCATACAAAGTAATCTATCATTTAATACAAAATCCAAATAAGAAATTTCAATTAGGTATCTTCTTCAAACTTCACATTAGCACAAGACTTTATACAATTTGGAAAGTTTAGGTGTGAAAGTACCCAGGTAGAGGGATATTTATGGGGTCAATATTCAATGAAATATTACTATGATAAGGATAAAATTAATGATATCATCCAAAACAAAATTGGCTCTCAACATTCATCATAATTACGATTTTGTTCTCTATATCTTGAAATTTAGACAAAATTTCATTGGAAGTTCGATGCATTCTTTATCCATCGAACTTACGACGAACTATTGTCAAAATTCCAACACATATGAAGAGACCTATTAAAATGTCATGGTCACCACTTTCATCATTTTCATCATCATCATCATCATCATTTTCATTATTGTCATCGTCGTCGTCATTATTTTCATTGTCATCATTTGTTGAAATATTGTAACTTCGAAGAATATTCTAATTATAATTGAGTTATTATCTTATAGATAAAATCCCTTTTTGTGGATTGATCATGTCGGGTCTTGTATAAGACCAAATCCCCTTTTGTGGATTGGTCAAACCATATTATATGGTGGTATTTGATAATTTGGCACCTAGGGCTTAATAAAGTGGGTGTAACCACTATTGGAAGAAGTATACCTTGCTTGGTGAAGATACATAACCCCAGTGCCCCCTCAACTAGTATATATAAGTGAGGATGGAGCCTCATTCATTCACTCAACAAGTGCACATATTTTGGAGGTAGTTGCAGTTACAAGAAGGAGAAGAGAGGTTCATGCTCAGTCTTGGATATTTTTTAGTGTTTTGGTCGAAGTCATGGAATTGTATTGGCAATCTATTGTTGAGGAATTTTTTGTTGGGTTTTCTCCCCCGTGAGGGTTTCCCGGGATAAAATGTTGTGTACCTTGTGATTTTGTTTCTTTTAGTGATCCTACTTATGCTATTATTCTATAGTAAATTGAAAATAACTTAATATTATCTCTAAATTTAACATGGAATCAGAGCTTGACTGAATAGAGCACCTTTCACTGGGTATCCAAAAATGTCATTGTTGACGTACAAGAAAGTTAGGGATTTTTATTGGAAAGTAATTTCTGACCAAAAACCATCTAGAAAAGTGTGCCCTACCCTAGTGCATAATTTGGAAGCTTGAGCGCACCTTTTCAGTGGCCAGAGCCTCTGGAAAGTAAAACCCTAGTTTTGACTGGTACCAGAAAACCAGGAAACCAGAACCAGTACCAAAAGTACGAGTCCATATTTGCGCAAGTCAAGTTTCAAGGGGTAAAACTTGAAATTTTTTAAAACATACACCTCCAGCCTACTCACCTCATCCCAACGCATCTCCTGGTAAGTTCAGATTCATTTTATGAGCACATTCATTTTTTTGGTCATTTTCTAGGCTCTAGGTCAAGATGTATGCAAGCACCAAGCTTGTTGACAAGTTAGAAGGTGTGGAAAACTTATGTTCCTGGAAGTACAGAATTGGACTCATTCTTGAAGAGAATGACCTTGAAAAATCCATAAAAGAAAATGCACCCGAACCCAAAGAAGATGCAGCCAAAGCAAAGTACAAGAAAGATATGGTTACGACCAAAAGGATAATTGCAGACTCTATTAAATATCACTTGATCCCTAAAGTGTCTTCCAAGAATACTCCAAAATATATGTTTGATTCCCTAACCTCAAATGTATGAAGAAAATAACATCAACTAGAATATGAATCTAAGAACCCAACTCAAGAATACAAAGATGCAGAAAGGAGAAACACTTCATGACTATTTCTCTAGGGTTTCTCAATTCAAGGAATAGTTAGAAGAAATTGGAGACAACCTACATGAGGATGAACTCATAATGACAGCTCTTAATGGTCTCACAATAACTTTGGATTCCTTCATCCAAACTATCTATGCAATAAAAGAGAAACTCCAATTTGGCAGTCTATGGGAAGCAAGTGTTCAAGAAGAAGCAAGAGTAGCCAACCGAGAAGTCCTACTATTAAGGGATGAAGATCAAACCCCAACTGCTCATACTAAGGGAGGAAAGAAAAAGGTCTCATTTCTAAAAGGATACCCATCTTCATAAAGAATCTCACTCCCCAAAGAGATTCACCTATAAAGAATCTCACCCTCCAAGGAGATTCCAAAAATATCATAAGGGTCAAAGAAAAGAAAAATATTTCTCCTCTTATCAATGTTTTCATTGTGATAAGATGGGCTACATTGCTAATAATTATCCTACCATAAGGAAAGAATACAAGAATATAAATAACAAAAGACATCATGCCCATGCAATTGAAGATGATGAGCCACCCACAAATTTGACTAAAGAAGAGATTAAAGATTATGTTTTATTTTCTGCCCTCTTAGGATCTGTGACACCTGGAGAGGATACTTGGCTCATAGACAGTGGTGCCTCTAAGCACATGACAGGTCAGAGAGACATTCTCTCTAGCCTTACAGAAAAGGACTTTCCCCATAAAGTTTCACTTGGATATGATTATCAGTATCCTATCAAAGGAATGGGAGAATCCACCTACAAACTTGATTCAGGAACTCCGATGAGAATGAAGGATGTAATTTATGTACCAAGTTTGAAAAATAACTTACTTTCTATATTATCTCTAGATAAGAAAGGTTTCAATGTTGCATTCATATATGGTGAAAACCATAGAATATGCAATTGTTATTGGAATAGAAGAAGGTGGTGTGTATAAGTTAAAGGGTCACTCAGATGCAACCTTGACTCACTCCACTGAGAATCCATGTGAACTTTAGCATAGAATACTATCTCACATCAACTACAAAGCCTTACCATATGTAAGCAAGGTAGTTATAGGTTTACCAAAACTCAAGGCTGATCATGAAGGTGTATGAAAGGGATGTGCACAAGGAAAGAACATAAAGATTCCTTTCCCAAAGAGCGACAACAAAATAGAAGGAATCTTGGAACTCATCCACTCATATGTATGTGTTCCAATGCCAACAACCTCTCTAAGTGGGTATGTATACTATGTTTAATTTATTGATGATTATTCTCACAAGACTTGGATTTATTTCTTGAAATCAAAAGATGAAGTACTCGTAAAGTTAAAGGAATTCAAAGCCTTGATAGAAAACATCTTCGAAAGAAAATTCAAGATACTCAGGTCAGACAATGGAGGAGAATACACCTCAAATGAATTTGGAATATTTTTCAAAGATGTTGGGATTAAGAGGGAACTCACCACTCTCTATAATCCTCAACAAAATTGTGTAGCAAAAATAAATAATAGAAAAATAATGGAAACAGTGAAGACTATGATCCATGATCAAGATATTCTAATGCACTTATGGGATAAAGCAGAAATAACAAAAGTTTATGTCCAAAATTATTATCCCATAGTGCACTTGGATTCAAAACCCCCGAAGAAATGTTCTCTAGAAAGAATCCAGAAGTAATCCATCTCAAAATATTTGGTTTTCCAGTGTTTGTGCACATTCTGAAATAAAGGATAACTAAGTTGGATCCTTCAGGAAAGAAGGGAATATTTGTTGGATAATGTGAGGTCTATAAGGCCTTCATAATTCACATACCTTTGATGAATAAGTAACACTCAAAAGATCAAGAAAATGTCATCTTGAAGAAGTATATGAAGAATAACATGTAGCTCCCAGAGTTGCAGAACCTATGAAAGAAGTTACATTTATCCCTGATGATGAGATTATAGAAGATCAAGATATGATAGAATCTCAAGAACCTCCCAAGATTATGATCTCTCACAAGAGAAATCCATCTTGGGCAAGATTAATTATTCAATATGGAGAGAACTATGGTGCCCCAGAAGGAACCATGAGACAAAGAAAGAAACCTAAGCCATTCTCCAGTTATATGGCCTTGATGTGTGATCTCATAAAAAAGGAACCTACTTTCTTTGAAGAATCCATTCAGAAGAAAGAATGGGTGGATGCCATGACAAAAGAATATTAGTCAATTATAAAGAATGATGTATGGGAAATAGTTCTCAGGCCAAAGAACAAAGATGTGGTATCTTCCAAATGGATATACAAGATAAAACATGTTGCAAACGTAAGTATTGCAAAACATAAAGAAATATTTGTAGCTCATCGATTTTCTCAAAAGGAATGCATTGATTATGAAGAGACGTTTGCTCCTATAGCCAGATACACTTTTATTAGAAAAATCATAGCTCTTGCAGCCAAGATGAAGTGGAAGTTACACCAGATGGATGTGAAAACATCCTTCTTAAATGGTGTTATTGAAGAAGAAGTGTATATAGAACAACCACAAGAGTTTGAAGTTTAAGATTAAAAGACTCGTGTCTGCAGGTTGAAGAAAGCTCTATATGGGTTAAAGAAAGCTCCTAGAGCTTGGTATGGCAGAATTGAAAGTTTCCTGACGATCTTAAGATTTACCAAGAGTAAAGTTGATTCTAACCTTTACTTCAAGGTTATGAATGATGAGGTAGTGATATTGCTAATGTATGTGGATGAATTATTCTTAACAGGAGAAGAAAATCTCATCACAGATTGTAGGAAGAAACTCGTTGCAGAGTTTGATATGAAATACCTAGGTTTGATGCATTATATCTTAGGTCTTGAAGTTTGGCAGAGCCCATAAAATATCTTCTTTAACCAAGGGAAGTATGGAGTTGAAATACTGAAAATATTTGACATGTTGGAGTGTAAATCCATGAACACACCCATGGAAACAAAATTGAAGCTCCTAGTTGATACTTCATGTAAATTGGTTGATGATACACTATATAGATAGATTATTGGTTTGTTGATGTGTATGACGAATACCAAGCCCGATATATACTTTATTGTGAACACCCTGAGTCAATATCTGGTAGAGCCCAGAAGTGTTCACATTGTAGCTGCAAAGCATGTGATGAGATACCTTAAGGGTACGTTGGTCTATACTCTTTGTTATACTGAAGATCATGACATCAGACTGTATGGTTATACTGATTCAGATTGGGCTGGAAGTGCTTATGATAAAAAGAGCACTTTAGGATGTTTTTTTAGTCTAGGGTCAGCCATGACTTTATGGAAGAGTAAGAAGCAATCCAGTATTTCTCTGAGCACAGAAAAAGCGGAATACATTGATTCATGTTCTAACAGTTGTGAATCCATATGGCTTCGAAAGTTTTTGACAGGTCTATTCAATCTGGAGATGGAAGCCACCATGATTCTATGTGATAACTAGAGTTGCATAAAGATGACAGAGAACCCAATGTTCCATGATAATTTGAAGCACATAGAAATTAGGCATCACTACATCTGTGATATGGTGTGGAGGGGAGTTGTAAAGCTCCAATATGTTGGCACATATGAGGAGGTTGCAAATGTGCTAACCAAGCCTTTGTCTCGTGTAAAGTTTGAATACTTTTTAGACAAGCTTGGTATAGTCTGAAAGGAACTCCCTCGAGAGGGGGAGTGACGTTGATGATACTATGGTATTCTGACCAATAGTAGGTAGCTCCATTATGATTTTATATCCTAGGGGATTGATCATCCTTGGGAAGATCCAAAAGGTCTGGTAAGGACGATCTATTAGAGTACATGTGCATGTATATGTTAGTTGTGATCAGTAGTGGTAGATCCGTTAGGATTTTATATCCTATGGAATATTTTGATTCTTGCATAGATCCCGAAGGTTCGATAAGGATGGTTTGTCAGAGTACCACGTGGTAGCTCTGTTATGATTTTACATCCTAGGGAATCTTATGATTCTTGGGAAAATCATGAAGGTCTAGTAAGGACGGTCTATCAGAGTACCACAAAAAAAATTTGTTGCACCTACCTCATTCTATTGCCATATGATGATGATGATGTTGTTATCTCAGACTCATGTTGATGATGGTGTTGTTTCAGCCTCATGTTGTTGTTGATGATGTTGTATCAACCTCATGTTGTTGTTGATGATGTTGCTTCAACCTCGTGTTATTGTTGATGATGTTATATCATCCTCGTGTTGTTGATGATGTTGTTATATTAACCTCATGTTGTTGATGATGGTGTTGGTAACATTGTTGCCTTAGTGTTATACTAATTGATGTTGATGCATATGATGATGATGATGATGATGATGATGCTACTCCAACTCCATGATGTGAACGATGATGTTATTGATGATGAGAAAAACTTTCGATGATTTGTAGATATTTCAACTAGTGTTCTAGATGTTGATGATGTTGTTTCCCTCTCTCTCTCCTAATGATTTTGTATTTGGTTATGTCAGTAGAATACCCTTCTCATTAAGGGTGAGTGTTAAAATATTGTAACTTCGAAGAATATTCTAATTATAATTGAGTTATTATATTATAGTTCAAATACCCTTTTGTGGATTGATCATGTTGGGTCTTTTATAATACCAAATTCCCTTTTGTGGATTGGTCAAACCATATTTATATGGTGGAATTTGAGAAGTCAGCCTCTAGGGATTAATAAAGTGGTTTTAACCATTATTTGATGAATTCATCCATGCTTGGTGAAGAGACATAACCCTAATGCCCCCTCAACTAGTATATATAAGTGAGTATGGTGCCTCATTCACTCACTCACTCATACTCTCAAGCATCTTTTGGGGGTAGCTGCAGTTACAAGAAGGAGAAGAGAGGTGCATGCTCAGTCTTGGATATTCTTTAGTGTTTTGGTCTAAGTCCTGGAATTGTATTGGCAATCTATTATTGAGGAATTTTTTGTTGGGTTTTCTCCCCCATGAGGGTTTCCCAGGATAAAATTTTGTGTACCTTGTGATTGTGTTTCTTTAAGTGATCCGACTTATGTTATTATTCTCTAGTAAATTGAAAAGATCTTAATAGCAACTCTAAAATTAACATCATCACCATTCTCGTCATCATCATTGTCATCGTCGTCATCGTTGTTGTCATTGGCATCACCATAATCAACATTGTCATTGTACTCCTCCTCCTCATCATCATCATCATTATCATCATCATCATCATCTTCCTCATTGTCATAATCAACAACAACATTGTCATTGTTATCATCAATGTCATTATCATTGTCATCATCATCATCATTTCCATTGTCATCATTGTCATCATCATCATCGTCATTGACATTTTCATCATTTTCATCATCATCGTCATTGACATTTTAATCATTTTCATCATCATCATCATCATCGTCATCATCATCATCATCATCATCATCATCATCATTTTCATCATCATTGTCATTTTCATTGTCATCATCATTGCATGTATTTCCATCAATTTCAGCATCGTCGTCGTCTTCATCATCATCAATGTCATCGTCATCATTGTCATTGTCATCACCATAATGACCATTTTATTCATTTTCCTCATCATCATCATTGTCGTCATTTTCATTGTCGTCATCATCATCATTATTGTCATTGTCATTGTCATCATCATCATCATCATCTTCCTCCTCATTGCCATTGTCATTTCCATAGTCATCACTATCATCACCATCATCATCGTCGTCGTCATCATCATCATCACCATCATTGTCATCATCATTATCATCATTGCCATTATCATCATCATCGTCATCGTCATTGTCATCACCATAATAAACATTAGCATCATTTCCCTCCTCATTATCATCGCCATCATAGTCATTGTCATCATTGTCATCATCATCGTTATTTTTTTCACCATCACCATCATTTTAATTTTCATTGTCATTTTCATTGTCGTCATCATCGTTATTACCATTGTTATCACTGTCATCATCATCGTCATCGTTGTCATCATCTCCATCATTGTCATCATCTCCATCACCATCATAGTAATCATTTTCATCATTATCATTATTATCATCAATTTCATCATCGCCATCATCATCATTGTCATCGTCAACATCATCATCATCGTCATCATCATTGCCATTGTCGTTGTCGTCATCATCCTTGTCATCACCATAATCAACATTGTCATTTTCCTCCTCCTCCTCATCATCATCATCACCATAATCAACATTTTTTATTTCCTCCTCCTCATCATCATCATTATCATCACCATCATTATTTTCATCATCATCGTCATCGTCATCATCGTCATCATTTTCATTGTCATTGTCATCATCATTTTCATTGTCATCATCATCATCATCATAATCATCATCGCTATCATCATCATCACCATCATCGTCGTCATTGTCATAATCATAATAACCATAATCAACATTGTCGTTTTCATCATCGTCATAGTCATCATCATCATTATTGTCATCATCATCATTGTCATCATCATCGTCATCATCATCATTGTCATTGTCATCATCATCATTGTCATCGTCATCATTGTCATCATCATCGTCGTTGTCATCGTCATCATCACCATCATCATCATCATCATTATCACTTTCATCATCGTCATCATCATCATTGTAATCACCATAATCAACATTGTCATTTTACTCCTTGTCATCATCATCATCATCGTCGTCGTCGTCGTCATCATCATCATCATTGTCATCGTCTTCGTTATCGTCATTGTCATTGTCATCATGATTGTTATTGTCATCATCGCCGTCATTTTCATCATCGTCATCATCATTATCATCATCGTCGTTGTCTTCGTCTTCATCATTGTCATCACCGTAATCAACATTTTCGTCATCATCATCATTGTCATCACCGTAATCAACATTTTCGTCATCATCATCATTGTCATCGTCTTCATCGTCGTCATCTTAATTTTCATAATCATTGTCATCATCATCATTTTCATCATCATCATTGTCATCATCATCATTTTCATCATCATCATTGTCATCATCATCATTGTCGTCATCATCATTGTCATCATCATCGTCGTCATCGTTTTCATCACCATCATCATCGTCATCATTGTTGTCATCGTCATCATTGTCATCACCATAATCACCATTGTCATCCTTGT